>JARYGA010039739.1:0-46279 GCA_030545235.1 Helianthus tuberosus | reverse complement strand
CGGCGCTGACCAGGTATGATTAGTTAGGTGTTATTTAGCGTGCGACTGTCGATTATTTACGTGTTATTTGACGTTAATTGTCGATTAGTAAAGTGTTATTTTGCATGTTTTTTGGTGTTATATTTTGTTAAGGCCTAAGGGGCACATATTTCCTAGCTCGAACAGGGCACCTGAATTCTCAAGGTCGGCCCTGATGGCGTGGAAGTCTCCTCCATGCCGGGAACATCGCCCCGCAGGGTGGAATAAGGGCATGGGGTTTCTCCATGGCGTGGGACGGATGATGGCTATGATGTGGTGAACTGTGGTTGGTTTTGGAGTTCAGATTTATTTTTTATTGGTTAGTTTTATTTATTTAAAAAACGTCCCTTTTCGCCTCGTGTTTTTTATTTGCTTGCCCTCTCTGCTGATGTGGTTACCACGTTTTGCTTAATGCCCTTTTTTAAAGTCTCTCCACACCAAATAGTCTGAGGTGAAGATTGTCCTTGGTCCACTCTCCTCTGAATTTAACTTTCCTTAAAAATTATATATGTAATAATAATAATATTTTTTTAGATAAAAGACTATAATTTGTTTTAAAAATTCAATTTGGTTTTTTAAACTCATTAACTTTTGATTTAGTTTAGACTAGGGGTGTAAACGAGAATAGTTATATTCTAGAAATGCTTTTTCAGATAGTTGTTTATTCCATGTGTTGCATTTAAACCAATTATATTCCTGAAATTCTTCACCACTTTTCTTATTTTTTATTACAAAAATATTCCTCTTTTCTTTAATTTTTTTTCTGAACGGCAACTTTTATCTTTTGAAAGTTGAGCAACTTAAGAAAAAAAAAACAGGCATAATATGATCGTTTACAGTACAACTTTAGAAGCAAACGATAATATTTTAATATATTTTCTATTTTTTAATTATATTGTAGTTGTAATGGAATGGTTTTAAGTACTTTCTAGTTTTTTTTTTTAATTTATTCTATATTTTTTACTAACTTTCTTCCTTACTATTATCTCGAAGTAGGTTAAAGTTAAAAAAAAATCACGAAATAGTATACAAGTTTCACAATAATTAATAATTCACAAAAAAAACATGATATTAAATAATATTCATAATTAAAAAGTCAAATGAATCTATTGAAATATTTAATTATTTTTAAGCGAAGTAATAAAAAAACGTGTTGTTTTAAAAGACAAACCGTATACTTTTCCTCTTCCAACATTTTCTTCCCTACTAAAATTTGCACATTTAATATTTAATAGAAAGTTAATTTTTAAGTAGATAAGCGAAAGAAGTAAATATTGATTCCATATAGCTAGTGAAATGTAAAAAAAAAAAAACGAGGTGACTAAAAAGCAGTCTCATATATCACAATTCGAGTAATAAGTATTGATGGACCTGCAAAATAATAGATGAATTATGAAAACCAAAACATGCCAATCAGATTAAGAAATAAACAATAGATTGAATGTATACCACTCAAAGATAGTAAATATTGAACACTAATCAGAACATTTGTTGAAGACATTCAAAGATCTGTTCAGAGCCTTGGAACCACTGTCAAAGAAGAAGAAACCATTGTTTAATAGCCAAAGCCCAATTGAAGCAAAGCACTGACCATAAAGACCAAACATCTGTTTTTGCCAAACATACGTTTGAAACAAAGCAACAGGGGTTTGAAGAACAAAGGTTTATTCAATATAACAATATTTAGCTTAGAACAGAGTTTGTATATAATAGATCAGATGCTAGATTCACGCATATGTTTGCTATCGTATGAGAAATTTTTTCTGTTAGGAATGTTAGATATTTAGATGTCACTATCAAGGTGACGTCAGTTGATTGCCAACAGAGCTTTAGTATTTGTATAAATAGATCTCACGTGTTAGAGATCTATTTTATCACATCACTTATATTCCTTTTGTTAGAACAACAAAGTTGAGTGATCGGTTGAGGGGGAGTTAGTATAATCTTTCTATATTTGTAATCTTTTAATTATCAATGGAAAGCAGTTTGATATAACTTTCCACTCTTATATGCTAATTTAATTCCGATTTCCATTGCTTATATAAAACACATTCATACTTGTTCATCAAACCATACTAAGAGCATCTTAGATCCTAACAATTGGAATCTGAGCTTGGTTACATTAAATTTGAATTCACAATCAGTTTAATATTCAAATATCAGCTCACAAAGGTATCCAATCTGTTCGTTGTATCTCAAATCAGAGTTTAAAGTGTAAAATTCAAAAAGTTGTTTTTATACTTACTCTGTTTTCACAAAAGATCAAAAGGAATGACACAAAACAATCATGACCCCATGACATCGGTTTTAGCAACAAGCATCCGATGCTTGTCAGATCAGAATACAATGTCTGGCAACGTCGGATGGTACATGTGCTAGCTCAACAGAACACAGGATGTTGGAAGTCCGTTATATTCGGACCACACTTTCCAATGGTACCTAGTGTCGGAAATCTGAATGTTTAGGAGCTAAAGAAACCGGAAAATTACTCCAAGCAAGATCTTCAAAAGTTTGAGTTAGATGCCAAAGCATTCAATATTGAGCAACGGCTCTACCTGATGAGATCTATGTTGAGCTATTACACTGTAACAGTGTAAAGGAGTTATGAGATGCATTAAAAGAGAAATTAAGTGAAATAGAGGATATTGTTGAAAACAACTAAGAAATTCTCAATAACAAGATGTTAAACAACATTTTGTGAAAAGGTTGATGTAGAAGTTGTAAAAAACAATGATCCTTGGAATTCCACTGAATGTGAATGTGATTGTGATTGTGATACTGCTTTGATGGCTACCAAAAATGGAGTCTCTACATGCCTTGATAGCCTGTGGTATGTGGACAGTGGAGGATCCAGACACATGACTGGTTGCAAAGCTCCACTGACAAACTTCTCTACACACGGAGGAGGTGATATATCTTTTGGCAATGTATCGAAAGGTAAAGTGTTAGGTTCAAGAACAGTTCAAGCTGGTAAGCTAAAATTTGAAAATGTTAATCTTATTGATAGTCTAAAAATTCAATCTACTCGGTGTTTCACAAATGAGTGATAAATGCTATGGCTCATTTTTTTACCAAGAAAACTTGTAAAATTGTTGGACCAGAAGTAGTGGAAAAGAATGACAAAATTATAGCTAACAACACTGCACAACATGTTGCTTAAAGAAGTGACAATGTTTATGTAGTGGACATGTTAAAAGATAACCCCATGACAAATGCATGCCTATTTTCTGTTGTTTCAACAAAAGAAATAGAATTATGGCATAAAAGATTGGGACATGTTAATTCACAAAAAATTAACTCTCCAATAAAACAAAATCTCGTCAGAGGTTTACCAACAAAACAATTCAAATTGGATAAATGTTGTGTTTCCTGTCTAAAAGGAAAGCAACATAAAGTGTCATACAAACCCATTGATGAAAAACAAACCACTGTTTACAAATGCTACATATGGATTTGTTTGCTCCTTAAAAATCATGAGCTCAAGGAAAAAGAGATGTTGTCTTGTTATAGTTGATGATTTTTGATGGTTTACATGGACTTATTTTTTACATTCCAAAGATGAGACTACAAGCATTTTGAAGGACTTTGTTACCAAAGTTGAAAAACAATATGATTTTCCAATAAAAGTCTTCAGGAATGACAATGGGACATAGTTCAGAAATCAAAAACTTAATGAATTTTGTGCATCAAAAGGAATAGTGAGACAATTCAGTATTCCAAGAACACCAGAACAAAATTGGGTAGTTGAAAGAAAAAAACAGAACTCTAATTGAGGCTACAAGAACTATGCTTGCAGATTCTAGCCATCCTTTATCGAGGCTGTGAATACTGCATGTTATGTTCAAAATAGAGTTTTTATCAACCCCATGTATCAAAAGACTGCCTATGAAATTTTGTTTAATATCAAACCACTAATATCGTTTTTCTAAGTCTTTGGCTGCCCATGCTTCATTTAAATCTTAAAGATTCAATTTCAAAAATTTGCAGCAAAAGTTGATTGTGGTTATTTCTTGTGATTTCTTCTATAGCCAAGCTATAAAGTGTTTAACACAAGGACCATGACTATAGAAGAAAATTTGAATGTAAAGTTTAATGAACTTTCTTCTCTGAAAAACCCACTAATAATCCTGCAGAATTATTTGATCTTGACAAATTTAAATTTGAAGAAATTACTGTCAAAATTGATGTTGATGCAGGAAAATCAAAAGGTATGCAACCGTTATAGAGTTGACATTGACATGCCTCCTCAATATAAAGTCTCTTTTAATCCACAAAGTTCATCTGCTCAGAACAACAGTCAAACAACAACAACAACTAAAACCACTGTTGACTAAAGTCAACTCCAAACCACTGATAAAACATGTAGTTAAATCACTGATCTATTCTCCACAACAAATTCACCACTTGGGCCAATTCCACCACCTCCATTTCAAACCACTGTTGACCATGACACAATGGCAATAAAGGTGTCACCAGATAATTCCCATTTACGTACTTCACCATAAAATTCTATCATTCCATACACTAGGAACCATCTGTTTCTCAGATCTCATCCGCCAGATCTTGTTATTGGAGACATTACTACAGGAGTGCTCACATGAAGCCAAACCTCAGATGCCTGCCTCTTTGCAGGCTTACTGTTATTAACCCAACCTGTCAAATACCAAGAGGCATTAAGAGACAACAGCGGGGTAGAAGCCATTCAGGAAGAAGTCCTTCAATTTAAAAAAACAAGTGTGGGAATTTGTTATATTTCTAGAGGATACATGTCCAATTGGCACAAAATGGGTCTTCAAAAATAAAACTGATGAGATGGGCATAGTTGTTAAAAACAAAGCCAGATTTGTGGTTCAAGGATATAAACAAGAAGAGGGAATAAATTATGATGAAACCTTTGCTCTTGTAGCAAGGTTTGAGGCTATAAGATTCTTCTTGGCCTTTGCTGTCAACCACAACATTAAGGTGTACTAGATGGACATAAAATGTGTCTTTCTTTATGAAAAAATCCAAGAAGAAGTCTTTGTGTGTCAACCACCAAGATTTGAAGACACATTCCATCCTGATTATGTCTACAAGCTAAATAAAGCTCTATATGGCCTGAAACAAGCACCAAAAGTCTGGTATGATACTCTATCCACTTTTCTCTTATCACATAAATTCAATTGAGGTAGAATTGATAAAACTATATTTCTAAAATGGGAAGGGAAGGATTTGTTGATAGTACAAATCTATGTGGCTGATATCATTTTTGGGTCCTCATGTGATAAAATGTGTGAAGATTTCAGAAAATTGATGACAACTGAATTTGAAATGAGTGCAATGTGTGAGTTGCAATGTTTTCTTGGACCAGAAGTAAAACAACTTAAAAATGGAACCTTCATTCATCAAAACAAATATGTTAAAACACTATTGAAGAAAATTGACATGACTGATTGTAAACCATGTAGCACTCCCAGATGCACAGGCAAACCATTCATTTTTGATGAAAAGGATGACTTAGTAGATCAGACACTCTATAGGTGCATGATTGGATTCTTGATGTATTTAACTGCATCAAGGCCATGCATTATGTTTGTGCTAGATACCAAGCAGAACCTAGGAAGTCTCATTTAATAGTTTTGAAAAGGATATTCAAATATCTCTAAGGTGCACCCATACTTGGTATTTGGTATCCTGCTAATGGTAATATTCAGCTTTTAGGTTGTTTAAATAGTGATTTTGCTGGTTGCCAAACCACAAGGAAGTCCATTTCAGGAGGATGCAAGTTCCTTGGCAATGCCTTGGTTTCTTGGCAGAGCAAAAAAAACAAACAACAATTTCAAACTCTATAGCAGAAGCAAAATATATTATTGTTGTAAATTGTACTGCTCAAATGTTGTGGCTTCAAAACCAACTACTTGATTTTGGGATCACTCCTTTAAAAACACCATTAAAACTGGACAATGAAGCAGCTGAAAACATCATCAAAAATCCTGTATCACATTCCAAAACAAAGCACATTGACATCCGTCATCACTTTGTAAGAGATTGTTATGATAAAGGATTAATCTTACTTCACCATGTTCCCATTGTAGATCAGCTAGCATATGTATTCACAAAAGCCTTGGATAATTCTACTCTTGAAAACCTGATCTCCAGAATTGGGAAGCTAAACGTGGGTTAGGAATCAAAATTACTGGCCCCAATAATAAAAACATTAAAATGTTCCTTATAAAACCACAAATTTTCGCACAAAATAGTAAAAAGTTGTCTAAAATTCTTGAAAAATCAAAACTCTGTTCTATAGAATAAACCATCGTTTTAGTGGTCCTAACACTGTGTAATCAAATTAAATTGTTTGCTTATAGGTAACCATTGTGTTGGTGCATACGTCTGTCGACTTCGTCTTCGTTCGAGTCTTAGATTAGTATTGATAGATCAAGGCACGAAGTACGAGAAAAATGACAAAAATAGGATAATAGGTAATTTCGCATGAAATAGGTATTTCGTGTGAAACATAATTTCCTGTGAACCGGTTCATGCGAAATTAGATGCATATATATATATGTGTGTGTGTGTGTCTTGTCGTGTCATTTCGCACGAAATTGTGTTCCGACGCCGAAGTGCTGTCGAAGTGTCTCTGGCCTGTAAATTGTTATCAGTCAATAAACAAGACAGTTAATAGTGATTCTAGTGTTATACAAGCTAAACGAAGACTTAATCAATGAATTCCGCCTCTGATTCTGTCTAAGAACTCTTCTGAATGACTCGTTTGGTCGGTAAAATGATCCTACATGTGGTATCAGAGCTCAGGAAGAAGAGTTCTTACCATTTAGCTCGTTTCCGCTGGAAAATTCCGATTTCTACACATTCTTTTCAAAATTAAACAGAATTTTACGGTCAAAATGACTTGAATTTCACATATAACAAGCGAAATAGTGTTTTAACAAATCCTTGAAAGAATTAGACATTAATTCGATCTAAAACTGGTAAAATCGGTTATTTCGCTTGAAAATCAGATCGTTCATGATGACATCAGCATAATTTCGCATGGAATAGCATCTTAATTTCGTACGAAATTACATTCTATGGTTGATTTCACTTGAAATTGAGGGTAATTTCACACGAAATCAGATTTCGTTTGAAGATTTCATACGAAATTACTATTTCGCATCAAGTTGGCTTGATTTCGTTTGAATCTAAGCTGATTTCGCCTGAAATTATATTTCGTTTCATAATTTCGCTTGAAAACACTATTTCGTGTGAAACTTCTGATTTCGTTTGTGTTGGTATTTCGTTAAAAAGTTGTCTTGCAGGCTATTTCGTTTGAACTAGGTATTTCGTTTAAAGAGATTTCGTTTGAAAGGCTGATTTCGTTTGAAAGTGACTGATATTGTGAAATTTGTTACCAAAGCGTGGATTATGAAGAAGATATATTGTTGTATTACTATATATCTCAAGAGGAGAGTCCTATTAAGATTGAAGAAAAACCAGTTTTCGAAAAATTAATTTCAAGAATACCAGTTTCAATAAAAAAGGATTCAGAAATTGTTTTAGAAAAAGTTGAAAAGGGTTTAGATGATGTTTCAGAAAAGAATGAAAAAGATTCAGAAGTTGTTTCAGAAAGAGCTCCAGTTTTTTATCATTCATACTCATCTGATGAAGAGTGTGATGACGATAGTAGAGAACTTGAAAAACTTGAATTTTATAAGAGGTTATTTTCGTCTGAAATGTTTAATGAATCCTTTGCAGAACAAATTGGAAAGCTCAAGAATAAACTAGCTGCGAAAAAGAAGAATCAAAAGGCAGCAAATGTGGAAGATAATGTAAAACTCGAGAAGAAACAGGTTGACAGTGTTCATCAAGAAACATCTGAACAAGATGAGACAACTGGGTTGTCATAAAACGATGAAGTCAAGCCTGAAAAAAAAAAGTTCGAGTGGTTAAAGAACAGGTTAAAGAAATTCCAGCTCTCAAGACTGAGAAAAAAGCTGAGGTTGAAAAGATGCCTGGGAAATGCTCAGAATGTGATCGATCTAGAGCAGAAAATGTCAAACTCTTGAAAGAAGTAGAGAGTTTGACATTGGAAAATACAAATTTGAAAGAAAACGAAAAAGATTTTCAAAATAAAATAAAGATTTTAGAAGATGAAAAGTCTATTTTTAGTAAAAATAATATTGAAAAACAGATTGCAATAAATTCTCATCTCCAGAAAATTATTCAACTTGAAAATGAAGCTGAAAATGCTCGAAATGAAATCAAAGAGTTAGAGAATAAATTGAAAGGTTTTGTGACTTTGTCATCAACATCAGAATATGTTTGTCCAAAACCGATCAATGCAGTTTCAATAAGTGACGATGTCACAAATTATGACAATGTCATAATTGAAGATTGTGATGATAAAACTAATGATGAAAATGAGAAAAATGAGAAAAAGAAAATATTTTTGAAATTAAAAGAAAATTTTCAAGAAACTGTTTTGCAATCTACAGAAAAAGGTGAATGTTCAACACAGAAACCTTTGAAGAAGAATGCAGAACAAAAACAAAAGGTTAAAAATTTGAAAACTCTTCAAAAAGAAAATAAAAGGTCATCAGTTCAATCATCCAATCGTGATAAAAAATCACAAAAAAATTGAAAATCAAAACTAAAAAATAGTTGGTAATAAGTGGTGCAGTTTTGACCACAGTGCTCAAAGGACAAATCCAGCTTACAAGAGGAGAAATGACTACCACAAGGCCAAACAATGCCATGATCTAAGTGTTTGGTATGAAAGTGGTGAATGGTACGATAACAGAATGTGCTACAATTGTGGTTTTAGAGGACACATTGCTGTTAACTGCCAGCAAATACAGAGTCGGAAATTTGAGACGAGGAGATGTTTTGAGTGTCAAATCAAAGGACACATTTCCAGAGATTGCCCAATGAGATCAAAGGGAAGATCGAGGGCTGAATCTCAGAAATGGCAAAGAAACCAGTCAAAGTCGAAGAAAAGCCCAAAGAACAGAAAGTTCTAGAAAAGAAAGTAAAGCTTTCACAAGGGCAGAAAGACAAACTGAGGAAGAAAAGGAAGAAAGCGAGGGAATATCTCGAAAAGATTTTGTCCTCGGATACAACAGGAAAATCAAATAGCAGTTCTGATAAATCGTCTTGCTCGCCAAAGAATGACAAATCAAGCAAAACGAATTCATCAGATATAAATCTGAGGACGAATGGGATATTAAAGATAGAAAATGTGGTTAATCAAGTGATTAACAAACCAAAGAAAGTGAAATTTTCACTTTCTGGAAATGAATTTGTTTATTCAGAAACAAAGGAGCCACGTTTTGGCAATGAATCTGACCTGTCAAAGTCAGAAGAGCCACGTACAGGCGATGAATCTGGTTTTTCAAAGCCAGAAGAGCCATTTGTTGAGGTAAAAGGTGATGTTTCTGTGTCGACAATTGATGATGCAAACTTTCCATCATTGTCAAACAGAAATTTAAAACAAAAGGTTGAAAAACCCAAGAATGGTCAGGCTTGGGTAGATCTTTTTAAATGAAAAACCTGACTTGCCGGAACTCCCAGGTTGGTAATTGGGGAGTAGGTATCGGCATCTTTCTTGAGAAATTAACTTTGGTGATATTTCGAAATTCAAAAGATTAATCAGGGACATTAAGTTGTACTTGATTTATTTTTCCTACGAGTGATTGTGATGTGAAAATCGGGAAATGTTAAATTCTTACATGTGGTTGAAGAAAAACAATGTGATGAAATTAACTCCTAACCTACAAGTGGTAACAACAAAACTAATTTTTCCGGAAAAACCATTTTGATTAAAACAAACTTAAGTGTTTTGAAATCATAATGGGAAAATAGTTTTTTGTAAGGGGGAGTTCTGATTGTTTATGCCAAGAGGATGGCAAATTGAAGTGATTTGATATCAGGATGTCACATTCCTTGTACAGTTTGTTTTCAAATTTTCCAGAAAATCAAAATTGAAACATATTTTGATTTTAGGGAAAGTAAAATTAAAAAAAAAAATTAATTAGAAAATTTGAAAATGTCAAAAACATTGAAAATTCAAAATGAGTTTTGTTGTGAAAAAGAGGAAATGATAGAAAATCAGTGGACGATCACAACATGCTAAAGAAATGAAATGATTAAACGTGATAAACGGTCTCACTAAAGATGTGACGATAGGCTCAGCTAGACTAGTAGATTTGCGATAACGATACAAACTTAAATGAAAAAGCCTAGTTCTAGTGGGAAACATGGTTGAAAGCATAGTACTTAGTTTTGTCCTTCTTGATTGTGTACCTATTCAGTAATCGCTGAATGCTAAATAAGCATAAAAACCGGTCAGTTTGTGAACTTTAACAACTTGTTGAAAAAGTCACTGTGATTGTGCATTTCATTTTGAAAAGATTTAAACTTGTTTTATTTCTTTATTTTGTTTAAGCATTGGACATCCTCTGCGTATACGTGAGTATCGAACTGGATGTTAGTGCCTAAACATTCTGCTTTATTTTCTTTGGTGTTTTGTTTAAGCTTTGGATCATCTCTGTGTATACAGGAGTATTGAACTGGTGATTAAAGCCTAAACAATTTCAACTTGTTTTTATTTCTTATTTTGTTTAAACATTGGACTTTCTCTGCGTATGCGGAAGTATCGATCTGATAGTTAATGTTTAAACATTCTGTTTTATTTTTGCACAAATCACAGTTTGATAAAAGTTTAAAGGCATTACTTGAGTCAGAGTATTGCATGATGAGGGGATATGCTGAGATCGTGGGGCCCATAAGATTTTAGTGAAAAATTAATATACCTTAACGTATCGGAAAGCATTTCGAAAGTTTTTAGATTGAGCTTAAGAGGACAAATATATCGTCAATCAATGTGAATCGTTTAGAACTTAAAATGTCAAAAGCTTAACGGTGTTGTTGATTTGTCTTAAAAACTGATATGATCCTCTTACACAAACTCACAAAAATATTGTTTTGTAAATATTTCTTTACAGCTTTCTGTTTAAAAAATTTAAAATCCAAAAAGATTTTAGGAGTGTTTTAGCATAAAATTTTGTAAAATACAAAAAGATTTTCGCCAACTGATGTTGAAGAGCTGATTTTCAAAATTCCAAGTACTAAACATGGTGAACAAATGGTTTGGGAAAGTTTGATTGAAATAAAATTTGAGTTTGAAACATTTAGATGATTCATTAATTTGAATCATAATTTGGAATGTTAAAATTCAAGAGTTTGAGTAGATCTTTTTAGTGTCAAATATGTTTATCTTACGAGTGGTTGAGATTTGTGTAGGTGAAAGTCAGGTTTCTGATCTTGTTGTTACAGAAAGCCAGGCTACAATTCAGAACTTATGAAAAGCTTAAACAGAGTTAAAGCCAGGGTTTGATCTCGAGGTGATAGCTGATTCCAGACAGCGATCCCAGCTTGATGAAAGGGGGAGTCTGACGAGGTTAGAGCCGGAGATAGATCCTGGAACATGCTGAAATAGTAATCAAGACTAATCAAGACCGAAGAGTTGACAGGATGAAGACTCGTACCGAAGACTCGTCAACATCCGAGGGGGAGTCTGTTGGTGCATACGTCTGTCGACTTCGTCTTCGTTCGAGTCTTAGATTAGTATTGATAGATCAAGGCATGAAGTACGAGAAAAATGACAAAAATAGGATAATAGGTAATTTCGCACGAAATTACAGAATGTAATTTCGCACGAAATTGCAGAATGTAATTTCGCACGAAATTAGCTTGTGATTTCTCATGAAATAGGTATTTCGTGTGAAACATAATTTCATGTGAACCGGTTCATGCGAAATTAGATGCCTATATATATATGTCTTGTCGTGTCATTTCGCACGAAATTGTGTTCCGACGCCGAAGTGTATCTGGCCTGTAAATTGTTATCAGATCAATAAACAAGACAGTTAATAGTGATTCTAGTGTTATACAAGCTAAACGAAGACTTAATCAATGAATTCCGCCTCTGATTCTGTCTAAGAACTCTTCTGAACGACTCATTTAGTCGGTAAAACGATCCTACACATTGTATTTTTAACATCTATTTTAAACCAATGTGTGACATACAACAGTGGTTTTCATACCTCAAACAATGGTTCCTCATATGTAAAAGTTGTTAGCAAACAGATCTTTCAATAAATGGATGTTTACTCAAAACTTTCAAACCTTTATCTACAAAAGATCTTGGTATGGAAATCTTTTCAAATAAAACCTCTACATGCATGATGACCAATAAAGGTCAAGAAAATGTTTTACAAAACCAACTAATAGAGGTTACAACCTCTGTTGTAGAGCCCACTACTCCTGATGTCCACAGTGACCAACCCCCCCCCCCCCCCACTGTGGAACCCATATCAGCAACTCCAACAAGATCCTCCATAATCTAAAAAGCGAAACGAGCTAAAAAGAAGGTAACTTTAGAGGTTGAGATGCAGAGGAGCCTGTTGCAACACAAGAGCAACAAACATATGTTGTTACTTCCTCACAATCGATGAAAACATCTCACCCATCTAAACTCCTCACATATCCTCACAAAAGGATAGTTTTGTAAGCACAACGGAACCAAATCAAGAGATAGATGATTCACTTGAACTTCTATTCTCAATCCCTTCTCCGGGCTGCTTTTCTTTCCTCTCCACCACCCACAAATGAAATTTCCTCCATATTCTCCACCATAAAACCATTTCTTGATGCAATTGACCAAAGTGACTTGGATATACCCAGTTCCTCCCAATCACCTATCACTGAGAGCATGCCATAACAAGTGATTGGGCCAAGTTATGTCATTGGTAGCCCACAAGTACAGAAGGGTACACCTCTTGTGTCACAAGTGGCAATTGAAGGGTTTTCAAGTGAGGCAACTACTACAACTGTAGAGACAATAGTCTCACAGTTGAAAGTGGTTACATAACTAAGACCTCCTTGAAGGAAACAACTGTTGAGTCTAATAGTACACTCTATAAGAGTTGGAAGTCCCTAGAACCAAGAACAAGGGGCACTTGGTTCAAAACCAAGTACAACCACCTCAGGTGGGAACTCATATGATCCTATTCACTTAGGTGATGGGTTAAGATACCAAGAATTGATGGAGTGAGTATCTAAGATAGAGTCTTCAGTTGATGAAATCAAAGAAATGATGAAGACCTTGGTGCAAAACTCAAGAACTCTACCAACTAATGCAGAAATTGCAAAAGGAATATTGGTGCATACACAAATGTACCTTCTCCAAGCCAGTGGCACTTACTCAAACTCTCCCTAAATACACAGAAGATGATGCCAAAAGGGGGAGAATGATAGCATGAGAAAGTTTCCTCTTCATGTCAAAAAGGCTCAAAAGAGACCTGACACCTCTTCAGCCAAAAATGCCAAACAAGATGGAGTTGAAAAAGAAAAGGGAAGAGACACAAGGGAAGCTGAAAATACATAGCATTTTAAAAAATCCTAGAAAGAAAAAGGATTGAAAAAATTTGGGCCCTTCAACAACCTTAACATATACTACTCCTAAAATAAGGCAACCTGCAAGACAAGCTAAGCCTACTCAAACATCTGTTGCAGGAACCAGTGTTCCATCCAACCAAACCACTATCACTACCCAAACCACTGCTCTTACTATCCAAACATCTATTGCCACCACAAACGTGACAACATATGATACATCTACTACAACATCACGTTCCACAAAACCACAACAGACCCTGCAGATTTACCAAAGTACCCCTATAGGGGTACTCAAAACAAAACTACCTACTCACAACCTCTCTCCACCAACAAAGACACCCACACCAAATACCAGGGGTAGAAGAACAAAATTCATCATCAAAGAAGATGATGAAGAAACTCCCCAAGCCTCACCCATCTCATCACTTCCACCATCAACCACCATAGCCATAACAATCTTTTCACATCCCCTGGAACTAGAAACTGTGTCACAAGAGATACAGTCGTTCTATTCCACAAATGACCCAAGCCAGCTCTTTTTTCCTTCTCTGCATGATCTTCCACAGCCTACATATGTCAAAGAATATTTGGAGCTAAATCTTAAACATGCAGAAATGACTGCAGTAGAAAGAAGCAAAGGGAAAGAAGACAAGGAAGATCAACAATTTCTCTCAGAAGAGTTCACTAAAGTGAACATGTTAGAAGATTTTGCTAATGAGGTCAGCAAAAAGGCTTCATAAGGTCCTGTAAACAAACCTGACCTCGGAAGGGAAATTAGTTAAGATTACATGGAATACATCATGAAGAAGAAGCCTTACAAAGCAATAAGAGCTCAATTTACTGGATGGCCTACATAAGCCCTTCTGTATGAGATTTGGATTGAAAAGCTAAATCCTGAGCTCAAGCCCACTATTCCAAACTGGAAAATAGGAAAGAAGCCAAATGACAAAAAGGTCCTCCAGTTAAAAAAATGAAAGAGGAGGTGGTTGCTGCAAATTTTGGGACTATGAGGTATATGGCTAAATAAGATGAGCCAACAATCAAAGAAAACTACAAAAAGCTAGAGGTCCTAAGAGAAAAGGATCCCTCATTCCCTAGAAAGCCAACCTATGAGGAGGTAGACTTCCTTATCAGATCTCTAGTTGAACCCTCAGAACTTCCTACAGTAAAGAACATTTATTCAGCTATAATTGGCTATCTCAAAAGGCAAAAGGCAAAAGGAAATGTCTGCAGAAGATATGAAGAAGTACCAAGATGAAGTGAGAAAAGAAGGGATCAAGTGTGAACTACTGTATGCACATCCATATCAAAATCCAGAAGACCTGATTGGCCAAATTTTAGGAAGACCCGTCTCACCAAATTCATCTGCAATGACTCTAGTCCCATCAAACCCTCCTGGTCAAAAAATTCTACAATGGAAGTCTGACAAGTCAACCCATGAGTTAACTCTGCTTAGGGTCAGTGGGGAAAGGCAAAAGATCTCTATGAATAGTGCCTTTGGGCTCAAAGATGCAGATCTGCAAGACTTAGTAAGTCTTCCACTCGAAAGGGATCCAGAAAATAGCAATTCTGTGAACTTTGAATTACAGTTCAAGGGCCGAATCAGGGAGAAGCTAATGAGGAATAAAAGTAGATCAAATAATGCAAAGTTTTGGCATCATCTGTTCTAGGGGGGATTGTTGGACCTACAAATGAATAGATGATTTCTGAAAGCCAAAACATGCCAATCAGATCAAGAAGTAAATAATTGACTGAATTTATTCCCCCCAAAGATAGTGAATCTTGAACACTAATAAGAACATTTGTTGAAGACATTCAAAGATCTGTCCAGAGCCTTGGAACCCCTATCTAATAACTAAAGTCAAGCTGAAGCAAACCACTGATCATGAAGACTAAACATCTGTTTGGGACAAATAGATGTTTGAAACAAAGCAACCGGGGTTTGAAGAATAGAGGTTTATTCAAGGTAAAAGTATTTAGCCTAGAACAGAGTTTATATGTAATAGATCAAATGTTAGATTCACGCAGATGTTTGCTCACACTTAAGGAATATTTTCTACTAGGAATGTTAGAAGTCACTATTAAGGTAACACTAGCTAATTGCCAACGGAGATTTAGTACTTGTATAAATAGATCTCACCTTTAGAGATCTATTTTATCACATCACTTACATTCCTTTGGTACAAACAACAAAGTTGAGTGATGTCACGACCCCCGACCCCACCCTGGGAGCGAGAGCCGTGAAGCAGTCAAGTGGTACCGGTGGTTATTTTGAAAAGTATTGCAGCGGAGAATTTCATCAAGACCGTGAGTTAGGAAAAATATCAGAGATTTGAAACACCGGATTTTATCTGTTAAACAGATGGGAATAAACCCATGTTTTACAAAGTTAACTTTAGTATGGGATAAACCCAAATACAACGTTTAATTTAATTTATTTGATAAAATAAGCCACTTCTTTAAGCCTTTCGGTGCCGTGTCCCAACTCTTATTCCAATCTGCTGTAATCACCTGAAACGCGTTTTAAAAAGATTGTGGTCAGCAGGAAATACTGGTGAGTTCATTCGTTTTGTACAAAAACACATTTGTTATAATTCACAGTATTAAGAGCGATTACAATGTTTATATATCAACCAATTACCCAACGGTATTTGTCACTCGACTCGTTTCTGTGACTATGGTCATATCACCCATTGGCTACCCCGTTGTCCAATGGTGAAGATTATCAAGTAATGTATACAAAACCCCACATACCGGCTGTAATTGAAGATTACAAAGACTTAATCCCTGTAATTATAACTTTGAAAATAAATAGGGTTTTGGAAACAATTTGGTAAAAAGAGAATGACTCACCTTGTTAGCATATAGTCTTGATTTAACAAGCCTTCAGATTCTATGTCTTCTGATAACTAAGCATCTACTTTATAGTTCTGAATCTTCTGATGATTAAGCATCTATTTTGATTGTAAGTGTATGTGCAGAGTTTCGGGTAGTTTAACATATGGTGCAGAATATCGTATCGTTGATTATTGGTTAGAACACCAACGTATAGAGAGAAGAATAGAAGGAACGAGCAAAGGAAAATGAATCCTAAGCTTTCTATTTATAGGCAAGGGGATAAGTCTTACCCCTATATAGAATTTCCCTATGTGTTATCTTCCTCAGTTGAACATTCCCTAGATAAAACCTTCCCTAGATAAAACCTTTGCTAGATAAAACTTTCCTTATATAATATTTTCCTTAGATAATACCTACCTTATATATATCTATTATCATGTATATCTATTTAGGTGTTAAATAAATTTTACTTAGCTTAATTAATCTTACTTAACTTAATTAATCTTACTTAACTGATTAATTAATCTTTCTTAACTTAATTAATCTTACTTAACTGATTAATTAATATTTCTTAAGTTAATTAATCTTAGTTAATTGATTAATTAATCTTACTTGACTAAGTAATTTACTTAGCCGATTAATTAAATAGCATAATTAGCTGATTAATTAACTTGCTTAGCTTGCTTAACTGTTAAGTTTCCTTAGTTTTCTTAACCGCTAAGTTTTCTTAATTGCTAAGTGTTACCTAACCATTAAGTTTACTTGACCATTAAATTTACTTAATTACTAAGTTTACTTAACTGATAAGTTATTTTAACTACTATGTTTACTTAATCGCTAAGTATTCTGGTTTAACAGCTCCTAGTGACGAATTCTAATTTCTAGATACAATGGAACTCGTATTAGTGTATTAACTCATTTAAACTTTAACGATAATCACGAGATCGAAACCCTCACAATGAATGACAAAGTATAGCCAGATATTGACAGCACTTAAACATTCATTGGATCAGTTTTAATCAATCGGATACAGTATCGTGTCAGTGATTAGAGTTATTACCCTAATAATGAGCAGAGTTTCGGGGTTTAGAATATAATACCGGGCTACTATTTCGCTATAGTAGAAGCGAAGAGAAAGAAAAGAATTGAACGATTTCAACTGAAGCTCGAAGACCTTATTTATAGGGCTGAAAATGGGGCGCGTCGCGGCCGCGAAGCCCATCGGCTTCTCCTTCGCGACCCGCGAGGGAGTCTGGGTCGGCTGAGTCATCGATAGTCTTGACACGTGTAACGACACGTGTCCCATATACTTATCCGGAGATTCCAGGGCTGTCGCGCCCCGCCTAAGCTCTGCTTAACTCTTACACGGCCCGCGAGAGATGGATAAATTGGATTTTCTTGATTTTTCACAAGGAGTAGGGTTTTAGGGGTCTGGGTTTCCACTTACGGAGTGTTTTAGGACATTTTCATGCAGTTCCTTACATCCTCCCCACCTTAATAAAAATCTCTTCCTCGAGATTTACTGGAACAAGTGTGGTTACTTCCGTCTTATTTTCGATATCCAAGTATATTCTTGTCCACACTTTAATTCCTACTTCACCCTGACTAGAACTAATCTCGTATGCTTTGGAATTCTCATATTTGTCTTGCAAGGTCTTTCAATTAAAATTGCATTTGCTTCTATATCTTGAAGAGATATAACTAAAGATTTCTAAGTATTTCATGAAATGTATCATGTATACTAGCCATTTCTTCTAGAAACTTTAGTTGATAGGCTACTGGTCCATTTTGCTTAGTTACTTTAATGGCTTGACATTCCTTGGACTTAACTTTCCTTTCCAAACACAGAGAGACTTTTAGTGATATCCTTTCTCTGATTTAAATTTCAAGGGTTTGCCGATCTCATGGCCTGATAGTTGCTTTTCTCATATGCATGTCTAACATACTGGATGATACTATCATTCATAAAGTGTTTTAAATGGTTAACAATAATACTTGTAGACCAATTATTGGAGAATCTTATGAGTGATAAATGATAGTCCTACTTTTATTAATATTTATCGCACATGTATTTAGCATGTCTTTCTATGTTTGTAGTGTTCCCTCACTCTTCTCAAAATAAGTCGGGTTAAAATTGTTCCAGAAATGAAAAGTGAAATGACTGTCTCGATTAAATAAATAATCGAGAGACTATTTCGTTTCCACCCAACTTAACTAAGCGTTTTATATTGAAGGGTTTCCTTCATTTGTAGGGATTGAGCAGACTTGGTTAGTCGATCCATAATCACCCAGATTGTGTCGTTTCTTATTTTGGGTAATTTGGTAACAATATCCATTGTTATCAATCTCATATCCATACTTTCATTTCTAATTGCTGAGGTAAACCTAAAGGGTTCTAATATTTCACTTTAACTTGCTAATCGATTAAAAATACTTAGAGACATAACTTGCTACAACCTTTTTTCATTCCTATCTCTCAGTAATTCAAACCTCGATACCTCATATTACTTACACGATGCATCAAATACTTAGTTCTATGAGCTTCTTCGAGAATCCTTTCTTGTAGGTTTCCTTGAATAGGTACCCGAATTCTTTATGGAATCTCCAATTTCCATTAGTTCCTTTTTCTGATTCCTTCATTATCCCTTTTTAATTTTTTTTTCAGCATCATCCTTGATTGCTGTTTCTTGGGTACTTTTTAATTGTTCCCTTAAATTTATCCGTAATTTAATCTAAGAGCATGTACTTGTTTCGGCTTCTTATGAAACTTATGACTTAATGCATCAACTACTATCTTAGTCTTAACTTTGTGATATAACAAGCGGTGTTGTTCCTAGTCTCAGACGAATTCTGAGTTTCTCCTCACGATCGGGTGATAGCCCAAGTAGCTCTTCTGGGAAAAACGTCGGTCGGGATTTCTTTCAGTTCCATGCCTCTAGTGTTAATGAACTCCGAGACCATATACGCTATGTCTTATTTTCGTGCATAACTCACAACTTTCATCACAGAGACGAACCTTGTTGGCTGGTCTGTCTTGTCTTCTTGTGGTCACTTCTCTAGTTGGCTTGCAAATCTAAACCTAAGTCAGCAATCACTTCAGGAATCACTGTTGCCGTTTTAGTCCTTTTTATGAAGCAGCCATGATTTCCTTTCTGTCAGTTCTTTCCATTTCATGGCATACGTCGTGATCATGTGTTTTGAAGATCGGGTCTCACTATCTTAATGTCTAAATTTTGAAGCATACATTAATTCATTTTTCTTAACATATATGCTAATGGTTTGGACAACTTTAGTCCTTTGCAGCCCTTGCATTGTTATAACAGCTTCCTTATTACTGGTAATATTAGTAGGATTATAGGTGAAGAATCTTTGTAAGTGCATCGAGTCGTGGTTACTTTTATCTTCGCAAGAATTCTTAAAGAAAGTAGAATTACTCTTATTAGCGTAAGTTTTTAGATGTTTTGTGCCTAGCACAACTTTAGCTACAAGCTTCCTAATGCGTTAATAATCTAAAGTAGCGCAAAGAGAATTCTTATACTTTTGATGGCATCCTAACATAAAGGGTTCACATCGTTCATCTTGTCGCACAAGTTACGAGACGGATGATAAATTGAAATAGTTTTCGATATCAGAATTATAGATGTGTATGAGATGTTCCCGATAAGAGAATCTAGAATTTATCATTGACACCTATGTTTGTGATTCATCCTAAATTGTCAATCCTTTTGACTTTAGGATTTCCTTATAGATATACATATCTTTACAATCATATATTTCATATACTGTAATATATAAGCCATTTATAAGGACAATGTATTTGACATATTCATATTTCCAAAAACAAGTCAGACATCAGGTCATGATACTATTTAGGGAATTCTGTCACTTGATTATCATATACCCTATCTTACCTGGTTCTCACCGGAGAGGTAACCTCATCTTACCCGGTTCTCGCCGGAGAGGTAATTTGTATTTCCCATAAATAGAATCTTCTCAATTCATGCTTTAAAAATGAATCTTTTTATTAGGGCTTTTATCAAAGAATAAAGTAATTAGGGTCTGTTTGGTATGGGGTAATGGAATGGACGGAGGAATGGAATGGACGTTGTAATGGAATGGACGAGGTAATGGAATTAATCATTACCATTCCATATCTTGTTTGGTTACCATATGTAAATGGAATGAACAATTACTTGTTGTTGTTTGGTATGCGAAAAAAGACGAAGGAATAAAATCAGATGGCAGTGGTCAGTGATGGGCGATGATAGGAAATGGTGCTAGGTGTCAGTTGTAGCGGCGGCGGCGGTTAGCGGTGGAGGTGGGTGGAGACGACGACGGATGTTGACAACGGTGGTGGTGGTGGTGGATGACGGTGGAGGTAGGTGGCGGCAGTGGCGATGGTGGTGGCAGCGGTGGCGGCGGTGGGTGATGGCGGGGATCGGAGGTGGTAGTGGCAATGGTGGCGGCGATGATCGAAGGTGGGTGGTGGCGATGATCGGAGGTGGCAGTGGCGGTGGTGGGTGGCGGCGATGACGGTGGCGAGGACGGAGGTGGGTGGCGGGTGGCGGCGGTGGCGGTGGCGGTGGCGGGTGGCGGCGGAGGTGGGTGATGGCGACGGATGACGGTGGTGGTGTTGGTGTGTGGTAGCAACGGTGGTGGGTTGTGGTGTTGTTAATGAAGGGTGAAGAGGGAATGGAATGGAAAAAAAAAACAGGGGAGACGGATGGAATGATTTTGAGGGAATGGAATGCATTTTGGAATGAACGATTCCATTCCATCGACCAACCAAACACTTTTTTCTTCATTCCCTCACAATGGTCCATTCCATTCCACCTCTCATTCCTCCATACCAAATGCTACCTTAGTATTCACATGATGGATCATATTCTAGAACCAAGTAGTACCAATAAATAAGAAATAACAGTGGCCAAGTGTTATCGCTTATTTACCATACTTACAACGTTCTAGTTATCATCCCCACGGCATACCAATACCCATCATACTTTATTTATGCAAGTAATTAGCTTATCTCGAAGCTAATACTAAAGTATCTTTCTTAAGTTCAAGTCTAAATACTATCACGTGTGCTACCAGTTAATAGTAATTTCCTAACTCTTTCGTTTAAGCTTAGGTATTATTACAACACCTAATTGCTTAAACTAGTGGCTTGGCTCTGATACCACCTCTATCACGACCCCCGACCCCGCCCTGGGAGCGAGAGCCGTTAAGCAGTCAAGTGGTACCGGTGGTTATTTTGAAAAGTATTGCAGCGGAGAATTTCATCAAGACTGTGAGTTAGGAAAAATATCAGAGTTTTGAAACATCGGATTTTATCTGTTAAACAGATGGGAATAAACCCATGTTTTACAAAGGTAACTTTAGTATGGGATAAACCCAAATACAACGTTTAATTTAATTTATTTGATAAAATAAGCCACTTCTTTAAGCCTTTTGGTGCCGTGTCCCAACTCTTATTCCAATCTACTGTAATCACCTGAAACGCGTTTTAAAAAGATTTTGGTCAGCAGGAAATACTGGTGAGTTCATTCATTTTGTACAAAAACACATTTGTTATAATTCACAGTATTAAGAGCGATTACAATGTTTATATATCAACCAACTACCCAACGGTATTTGTCACTCGACTCGTTTCTGTGACTATGGTCATATCACCCATTGGCTACCCCGTTGTCCAATGGTGAAGATTATCAAGTAATGTATACAAAACCCCACATACCGGCTGTAATTGAAGATTACAAAGACTTAATCCCTGTAATTATAACTTTGAAAATAAATAGGGTTTTGGAAACAATTTGGTAAAAAGAGAATGACTCACCTTGTTAGCATATAGTCTTGATTTAATAAGCCTTCAGATTCTATGTCTTCTGATAACTAAGCATCTACTTTATAGTTCTGAATCTTTTGATGATTAAGCATCTATTTTGATTGTAAGTGTATAGTGCAGAGTTTCGGGTAGTTAAACATATAGTTTAACATAGTGGAATACGTATTAGTGTTAAACCCAAATCAAACCTAACGATGGTCACGAGATCAGAACCTTAACGAAATTCACAAAGTATAGTCTTATTCAGACAACACTTTGGCATTCGTTAGTTGGTTCCTGAATCGATTGGAAAGAATATCATATCGTTGATTATTGGTTAGAACACCAACGTATAGAGAGAAGAATAGAAGGAACGAGCAAATGAAAATGAATCATAAGCTTCCTATTTATAGGTAAGGGGATAAGTCTTACCCCTATATAGAATTTCCCTATGTGTTATCTTCCTCAGTTGAACCTTCCCTAGATAAAACCTTCCCTAGATAAAATTTGTCTTATATAATATTTTCCTTAGATAATACATACCCCATATATATCTATTTTCATGTATATCTATTTAGGTGTTAAATAAATTTTACTTAGCTTAATTAATCTTACCTAACCTAATTAATCTTACTTAACTGATTAATTAATCTTTTTTTAACTTAATTAATCTTACTTAACTGATTTATTTTCCTTAACGGTTTAATTAAGTAATTACTTAGTCGATTAATTAAATAACATAATTAGTTGATTAATTAACTTACTTAGCTTGCTTAACTGTTAAGTTTCCTTAGTTTACTTAACCGCTAAGTTTTCTTAATTGCTAAGTGTTACCTAACCTTTTAAGTTTACTTAATTACTAAGTTTACTTAGCTGATAAGTTATTTTAACTACTATGTTTACTTAATCACTAAGTATTCTGGTTTAACAGCTCCCTAGTGACGAATTCTAATTTCTAGATACAATGGAACTCGTATTAGTGTATTAACTCATTTCAACTTTAACGATAATCACGAGATCGAAACCCTCACAACGAATGACAAAGTATAACCAGATATTGGCAGCACTTAAACATCCATTGGATCAGTTTTAATCTATCGGATACAGTATCGTGTCAGTGATTAGAGTTATTACCCTAATAATGAGCAGAGTTTCGGGGTTTAGAATATAATACCGGGCTACTATTTTGCTATAGTAGAAGCGAAGAGAAATAAAAGAATTGAACAATTTCAACTGAAGCTCGAAGACCTTATTTATAGGGCTGGAAATGGGGCGCGTCGCGGCCCACGAAGCCCATCGGCTTCTCCTTCGCGGCCCGCGAGGGAGTCTGGGTCGGGTGAGTCATCGATAGTCTTGACACGTGTAACGACACGTGTCTCATATACTTATCCGGAGATTCCAGGGCTGTCGCACCCCGCGTAAGCTCTGCTTAACTCTTACGCGGCCCGCGAGAGGTGGATAATTTGGATTTTCTTGATTTTTCACAAGGAGTAGGGTTTTAGGGGTCCGAGTTTCTACTTACGGGGTGTTTTAGGACATTTTCATGCAGTTCCTTAAAAGTGATCAGGCTGAGGGGCAGTTAGTATAATCTTTCTGCATTTGTAATTTTGTGATTATCAATGTAAAACAGTTTGATATAACTTTCCACTCTTGTATGCTCATTTAAATCCGCAATTTTCATTGTTTATATAAAACTCATCCATACTTGTTCATCAAAGCATACTAAGAGCATCTCAGATCCTAACAAGTATAAATGTATATATTTCTCAACATTACATACTTAAAATTGATTATGTAAGTATTCTTAAAAAACTTAATATTCAAATGTTCTAGCTTTAGTTCGATTTAATATCTAAACACTATACCAACCATTTTAGCTAGGGTTGGCAAATTGTGTCTTATCGGGTTTAATAGGTCTCTGATGATGCGAATAACACAAGTATTAAACATTTATACAACGTGTTTAACTACTTTATATCTCATGTTTATAACACATAACACAGTTGTATATTTTATGTAACAACAAGAAGAAATGATGGATCGTAGCCTCCTAATTCTATTTATTTTTAAAAAAGTAAAGAACAAAGTAGTGTACTTTTTCAGTAAACAAGTTTAATCGTGTCTTAGATAGATATCTATTGTCAGTCCTAATTTTAGCGTTCATCAATTGAACCACTTGAATAGGTTTAAGTCGTAAGACTAGTATAATAAACCAACTGAGTAGTAAAGTGCAAATTGTTACTAGTTTTTTTCTGGTCGGTTTTGCGGGTTTTAGTAGTTCATCAACTCAGCTAATTAAACAAGTTGGATCGGTATTGGAAGTGACCCACTTCATAAAAAAATGTTTTTATTCTTTTTCTTTTTTTCTTGACTCATGTGATTTGAGTTGTTGAAAAGATTCAAAATATATAAAAAGTTCATTGCAAACTTTATAACGAATTGCACTGCTGATTCATATTTTAACAGATATTTTGTTTCATAGAAAATATTTTTAATTCTACTTTTTTTTTTTGTCTTTTTGTCACGACTCATGCAATTGAGTGGTTGAAAAGGTATAACATACATAAACAATCTAATAACAAATATTATAACGAATTACGCCGTTGGTTTCGCTTCATAAAAATTATTTTCACTCCTTTTTCTTTTTCCTTTGTCATGACTATTGAGTTGTTGAAAAGGTATATCATATATGAAAAGTTAATAACAAACTTTATAACTTTTTGATTACGGTCCATGGGGTTACATTACATGTCATGTGATTAAAACATAATCACATGAAGAGTAAGATACAAGTGTGGCAGTCAACATTAATTGTCAACTTAAAATGTTTAATCCTTATCTAGGGTAGTTGTTTGGTGAGGATAAAGTAGTATAAAATGGAAGGAATCCCGGTATGCTTTTTGACTTTTAAGATTTAACGGTTGTCTTGTACGGTGGATCTAACAACTAACTGCACGTGGTATCTTACATTATTCCCTTTTGTTTTATTTTTAGTTTAGCTGTTTACAGTTGGAAATATTAAATATTTTGATTAGCAGTCCAAATAATTATTTGATATAATGTAGAATTTTTGTTATTTTTTTTTAACTGAGGAACAGTTGAGGAAAAATAATTGCAAGGTGAGACTGACAAGGTAAATAAAAAAATGTGAAACTACCAATGGTCAATGATGTCTAGTAAGAATTATTAGAGAGCAATATCACTTAAATTAATGAATGAGTTGTGGCTTGATAAATGATATCTATATGGTACAAACAACATTTACAATTATTTGTTATGTATTCTAAGTTATAGACCCATGTATTACATGAGTTAAATAAATAAAAAATCTTATGTAAGTTATAGATGATAAATATGATACAAAAATTGCTAAAATTAAACCACCCATAATCAAGAAAATGTCGAAGTTTTTTCTTTGAAATTTAAAGAAAATATAATAATTTTGAAATAAATTTACACATATTAACATATTAAGAAGCCAATATATAACGGATAATTATTGCTAATTATCATTAGATACATAAGTTAAACCTTACAATTTAAACAACTTGAATTATAAATAATTTGGAATGGAACACTAATAAAGTTAAAACATTTTTTTTAAAATGACCACAAAACTTTTATACTATGAAGTTTAACGACTTCATTTCTTTGGTTTTTTTCTTTCGTTTGTTATACAAAGTGTAATCACCGTATTGAACAAAACTGATATCGATTGAAATTGAATTCGCGCCGAATCGCACAGGGGATTTCAGTAATTATTACTTCAAATTATATATTTGTAATTGTTAATAACTAAAGCAAATCAAACATGTCTAGTTAGTTTATCCCACTACTCAAATGTAAACTGAAGATGCTATATAAATATCCTCTACAATAATTATAAAATAACTTAATTATTATTGATCATCAATTAAAATAAAAGTTAAGGGTTATATAAAATTAAATTTAAATACTCATTTAATTATTTATCAGTTTAATTTAAATACTCATTTAATTATTCATCAGTTTATAATTTAAATATATTAATGAAAAAAAAAAAGAAAATAAAGACAAAATCCATGTAATCTTTAAAAAATAAAGTTTAAAATATTAACGTAAAGATAAATTGGATAATGTATAACAGTTATGTATATTTATATATTATTATGCTAATATTGTATTAATTTCATATATAAATAAATTAAATGATAGAATGACACATGACATTATACAAATAAAAATTAAATATGAGAATAACACATGACATTAGATGAAATCTTTTATTAGTAATATATATATATATATATATATATATATATATATATATATATATATATATATATATATATATGTGTGTGTGTGTGTGTGTGTGTGTGTGTGTGTGTTTATCACGTTAGAGACTGTAATTTCTGACACGACTCGAAACACATCCGAACACGATAAGAAAAAAAACAGGTTTTGGGTTGGCTGAAACAACCCCATTTTTAAACAAGTTAACTCGAACATGACTCATTTATTCGTTTAAAATAATTGTTAACCTTAGCACGACCTGCTTAATAAGCAAGCTGACTTATTAACCCGTTTAAAGGTCTTCCTAAATGACGTGTTTTCTGAAAATAGACTGCTATAACGTGTATGTGTTTTTTAAAAAACTTTAATTATAAGGGGACTTGGGGCGGTCCGTGATGGAGGTGTCATCACTCGTGAAATTATAACACACACCGCCGCCGGTCACCACCATCACGCGTTAACTTGACAACGCGTGGCCACTATCACACGTTGTATATTCAACTTGTTTGTTGTTTTGTGAATGATTTTGATGATGGAGATGAGTGTGTGGTGAGTGATGGACATTTTCACTAAAATCCACCACTAGTGATGGAATAAAGCTCAATGACATGACGAAAATTGATTGAATATTGTGAGTGAGTGATGAGTGATAACCACCTCTATCCCTAATGCTTGTTAGTTTATAGTAAGAATACTCCGAAGCTCCAAAACCGTTGATCATAGATTTTATCAAGTCGTTTTATACAAAAATGTGTTAGTCAGATAGAAAGAATATATCTCAGTGGAGGTCCCCAATTTGTTAAGTCACTATCACAGTTAGTTTGATATGAAGATAAATTTGTGTACAAACATCCTCATAATTCTTCTCCGTGCATCTGAGCAGTCAAATGTTCCTTTAAATATAAAATTTTTACATGTGTAGATTTGAGAGTTAGGAAACAATTTATTACGAAAATAAATGTAGGGTAATAACGCGTACAACAGATTAAACTAGCTCGACACCCCATCCCGTCCCCCGCATATGGAAGAGCTTTTACACACCAGCCCTTTTTAGTATAAAATTTGTTATCGCAAATTAAAGGCTTCACTACAAGAACAAACACTTGTAGGGACAAAATCTATAGGGAGAACAAAAGTCGTCGCTATAGAACAATCTATTGGAGGATATTTCCTTCATATAGACTTTACCTCTATTTCAAATAAGTTTTTTCTATAGGGACCAAATGTTGTCCCTGTAGCTCGAAGATAATTTGTTTTTTCTTTTTTTTTATTCTAATATCATACATAAGAAACCTAAAAAAATGTTTCAACTTGTAGAGAACACAAGTGAAATTAATTTTTTTTCAATGTTTTTAGAAACCATCTCTAGTTTCAGTACATCGAATGTTGGAAAAATATTTTGGACCTATTGCGTCCCAATATATAATTAAAGAAAAAAAATAGAAAAAAAAATGATTTTGAACTTGGTAAAACAACATATCGTCTCTATACATTTAAACCATTTTTTTATTTTTTACTCTATAGGGACGCCTTTTTGTCTCTAAAAGTTGATCTATTAGAACAACACCAATAGGGACCATCTTGCCAACATGTAGGGACGGGCCTATAGGAACAAAAGATGTGGATATCATATGTCGTCTCTATAGGTTTAAAAGACCTATAGAGACGATATGTCGTCTCTAAAAGTTTAAAAAAAATTGGTTTCTGATGAAACACAGGTTAACACTATGGTTAATCTGTGGGGTTATTTCTCCTGTGGGTTCAATCTCTCTTCCTACTCGTAAGATGGACCGTCTCCTGCAAAACAGCAAACCGTCAGTCTCGTTAAGAGGGGAATATGGGGGTTTCCCTCTTAACCAGGCTCCGGCGTGAGAATAAGTACTGTTCCGAGGAAGAATAATCAGTGTGTGTTAAGTGTGAGAATAGTGAGAGCAAGATCCCTTTACCTGAATGATGGATGGTTCTATTTATAGCCGGATGGTGAGAGAGGGAGGAGCAGCGATGCCAGCTGTAGACGCGCGCCAGCTGTCCGACCAAGGGGAATATCCCCTTGGTCTCCTCTGCTGTGGTCAGTGTAGTGGTACACGTGGCGCGCCTGCATTTGTCTAATTTGGAAACATCGTACTGATGTTGTCGGGCTGCTCCCTGACCTGTTGCAGGTCCACTTGGCGCTTGATGGCTGGTGACACGTGTTATCTTTTATGTCGGATGGAGCATCTTTTGGTGTCACCTGGATATTTTCCAGAAGCTTCTAGAAGCTTCTGGATGATACGGTTGATGTCAACGCCATGTAGGATGGAGAAAGTGGTATGGTCCTTGCCATGTTGGCAAGGAATTGGGACCATACCTCTTCAAATCCCCCCAGTCCAGTGTGCCTTCTAGGTGAGTTGATCGTCTAGGAGGGATTCTGGACTTATGAAGGCAGTGTTTGTTATGATGTGGGGGGTTTTTATGGTTTTTCTCGCAGATTTGCCCCTGATTAGCACACGGCACATGGAGTTCCGCGCATGGGTTTTGACTCCTTGCGGAACTGAGCCAAACGGACGCATGGCGCATGGGGTTTGGCTCCTTGCGGAAGTGAGCCAAATGGACGCATGCCGCATGGGGTTTGGCTCCTTGCGGAAGTGAGCCAAATGGACGCATGGCATATGGCGCATGGGTTTCGACTCCTTGCGGAAGTGAGTCAAATGGACGCATGACGCGTGGCGCATGGGGTTTGGCTCCTTGCGGAAGTGAGCCAAATGGACGCATGCCGCATGGGGTTTGGCTCCTTGCGGAAGTGAGCCAAATGGACGCATGGCGTATGGCGCATGGGTTTCGAATCCTTGCGGAAGTGAGTCAAATGGACGCATGACGCGTGGCGCATGGTTTTTGACTCCTTGTGGAAGTGAGTCAAATGGGCGCATGGCGCATGGGTTTCGACTCCTTGCGGAAGTGAGTCAAATGGACGCATGACGCATGGCGCATGGGTTTTGGCGCTCTATGAGTGTTGTCTTCAGGAAGAAGCTTTGTGGTCTTGGGGAGGCGTGACTGACGTGACTGTCTGATGTCAGGCGAACAGGCGCCTTTTCAGTCACATCAGTTGCTTTTTCGGCGACATGTCAGATGTCTGTTCACCTGCTTCCGGAAAAAGAGGTGCCGCCTTCTCTCTCTTCTGACGTGTCCCTCTCCTGTTGGTTGCTTTTTCAAAACCTGACTCCTCCACTACCCATCGCATTAAATGCGATGGGTATAAATAGATGGTGGTTTCTCTTTCTTCAACACTTTCCCCAAATTCGAATTTTGAATTCCAGGTTTCTCTCTTCTTCCCTTATCTTCCTCTTTCTACTTGTTGAGTTCATCTGCTTTCCCCTTCCGTTTTTCACGATGTCTACTTCAAATCCTTCTTCGAAGAAAAAGAGGAACAAGGGTAAAACTCCTCCCGGCCCAGATCAGGCGGTTATTGGTTGGAAAGAAGAGGAATTTCAGAATCTAGTAAGGGAGATGGGTTTTCTCCCTGATTGGGGTGCTCAATATCCTATTGCCGGTTCCACCGCCATGGAAGCTCCTCCCGGGTACATGACTTTGTACGCTGCTTTTTTCCGGGAGGGTAATTTTAGGCTTCCTGTCACGGCCCTTGTCCCCGGTTTGACCCGGTCCAGAGTCGCGGGCAGGAATCCCGTGGTATTTAATTTAATCACAGCGGAAGTCTTTTTAAAAGAGGATCATTTTATATTTAAAACTGCTCGTTTATATATATTATAGGAATAATTCCCATAATTTACAAACACTTGATTTCACTGGGAAATCCTTTATTTCTTTAAAACATGTTTCCTTATTTATTTACATTGAGCCACTTTCTAAGCTTGTGGTGCTACATGACACTTTTCCTTTGCTCATAACAGATCACCTGAAACATGTTTGAAAAAGGTTTTGTCAGCGGGAAATACTGAGTGAATCATTCATTTTACAAAAACGACTCATTTGTTATAATCTACAGTATTAAGAGAGATTACAATGTTTATTTCAACCAAATACCCACAGTACTTGTCATCGACTCGTTTCGGTGACTGTGGTCATATTACTATTGAGTCCGTTCACCCAATAGTAACGAGTATCATTAATTAGGTTCGCCCACCTAAACTGATAAAAATAGTAATGTGCACAATACCCCACATACCGGCTGTAATTTGGTGACTACATATACTTAATCACTGCAATTATAATCTTGAAAATAAACATACTTTTGTAAACAGATTTGATAAAAAGAGAATGACTCACATTGTAGATTTTAACGAGCAGAATATAAGCCTACTGATTAGCCTGAATTAACCTAATTTAAATAACAATGCACACACAATCGGTTAGTAACTAATTCAACAGTTATGACAATTCACGAGATTAAACCTTCACAACGAGTTATTAGTGCAATACTTAACAATTCAGTGGATTCTCAACGAATGACAGAGTATAGTCCGAATTCGAGCAGTACTCAAACATTCAAGTCGAAATCACAATGAATTAATAAAGTATAATCTCAATTTGAGCGGCACTTAAATAATCGTTGGATAGTTATAATCGATCGGACGTTGAATCGTATCAGCGATCGAGTTATTACCCTGATTGCGGCAGCACTTCGTGATTAGTGTGTGTTAATTGTGTAAACAGACGATAACTCCCTCTACGAAACTTGAATTTACGTCGTTCAAATGCCAAATTTCAAGTCCCGACGTCCTCTATTTATAGCCAGATTTTAGGTGTGTCGCGGCCCGCGTGAGAAATAGGCTTAACTTTACGCGGGCCGCGTGAGGTTTTGTTTTATGTGTAGGGTTGCCACGATTGGGACTAGCCTTGCTGAGTTGCCAGAATTTGTTAATTCAACTTCTTCCGCACGTAAATAGGATAATCGTCCACTAGGTATTACCCCCCCTGAGTTTTAGGGGCCCTAATCCTGATTCTGAAAATTCTGGAAAATTTAAGGTTTGTGCAGAATCACTTGGGTCTCTCAATTAGGGTTTCCTATTAGATTAATTAATTAATTAAATATGACTTTTGATACGAGTTGTTACATTCTATCCACCTTAATAAAAATCTCGTCCTCGAGATTTACTGGAATAAATGAGGATACTTTTTCTTCATTTCTGATTCCAGCTCCCAAGTGTATTCAGCTCCTCGCTTTGAATCCCATCTGACTTTAACTAAAACTAGTCGTTTATGTTTGAGAAATTTGATCTTTCGATCCTCAACTTGAAGAGGTTTCTCAACAAATTTCAATTTTTTTGTTTACCTCTATATCTTGAAGAGGTACTATCAAAGATTCGTCTGCTAGACATTTCTTGAGATTGGATACATGAAATACATCATGTACTCCAGTTAATTCTTCAGGTAGTTGTAAACGATAAGCAACTGGTCCTATACGTTGGATTACTGAAAATGGTCCTACGTACCTTGGACTTAGCTTTCCTTTCTTTCCGAATCTAACTACTCCTTTCCAAGGAGAAACTTTTAGAAGTACTTTATCTCCAACCTGAAATTCTATTGGTTTGCGGCGATTATCTGCATAACTCTTCTGACGATCTCTAGCTGTTTTCAATCTTTCCTTGATCTGAGTTATTTTGTCAGTAGTTTCTTGCACAATTTCTGGTCCTGATAATTGACTTTCTCCTATTTCTGCCCAACAAACTGGAGTTCTACACTTTCTTCCATAAAGTGCCTCAAATGGAGCAGTTTCAATACTTGAATGATAACTATTGTTATAGGAGAATTCAATTAATGGTAAATGATCATCCCAACATCCACCAAAATCAATTACACATGCTCGAAGCATGTCTTCCAGTGTTTGTATTGTCCTTTCACTTTGTCCGTCTGTTTGAGGATGATATGCAGTGCTTAAATTTAGTCGAGTTCCCATTGCTTGCTGGAAACTTTTCCAGAAATGAGAAGTGAAACGACTATCTCTATCTGAAACAATGGAGAGTGGGACTCCATGTAAAGATACTACTTCGTCTACGTACAACTTGGCTAACCTTTCCATACTAAAAGTTTCCTTCATTGGTAGAAAATGAGCTGATTTGGTTAATCGATCCACAATTACCCAAATCGCATCATTACCTTTTCTGGTCTTGGGTAGCTTAGTAACAAAATCCATTGTTATAAGTTCCCATTTCCATACAGGCATTTCCAATTGTTGTAGTAAACCTGAAGGTTTCTGGTGTTCAGCCTTAACTTGTGAACAAGTGAGACACTTAGATACATATTTTGCTATATCTTTCTTCATTCCTATCCACCAGAAATTCTTTCTTAAATCTTGGTACATCTTATTGTTTCCAGGATGCATAGTATACCTAGATTTATGAGATTCTTCTAAAATTTTATTCCTTAACTCTCCTTGTTTAGGTACCCAAATTCGTTTCTTGTGGAATCTCCAAATTCCATCATTTCCTTGTTCTAGTTCTTTTATATAACCTTTCATTCCTTCAGCATCGTCCTTGATTGCTGTTTCTTGAATGTTCTTTAATTGTTCTATCAAATCTACTTGTAGATTTAATCTAAGAGCACGAACTCGTCGTTGTTTTTCATGATACTTACGACTTAAGGCATCTGCAACTACATTTGCCTTCCCTTCGTGATATTGAATATTACAGTCGTAATCACTTAGAATTTCCATCCATCTTCTTTGCCTCATATTTAATTCTTTCTGTCCAAATATATATCTTAAACTTTTATGATCTGTATAAACAGTAAACTTACTTCCATACAGATAATGTCTCCAAATTTTCAAGGCAAAAATTATGGCTCCTAATTCTAAGTCATGAGTTGTATAATTTTCCTCATGCTTTTTCAACTGCCGAGAAGCATACGCAATTACCTTCTTGCGTTGCATCAATACACTTCCGTATCCTAATTTTGAAGCATCACAATATACTTCAAAATCTTCTGTTCCTTCGGGTAATGCTAAGATTGGCGCATTCGTTAATCGTTGCTTCAAAATCTTAAAAGCTTCTTCTTGCCTATGTCCCCATTCAAACTTAGTGGCTTTACAGGTTAACTTAGTCAAAGGTACAGCTATCTTAGAGAAATCCTTAATAAATCTTCTGTAGTATCCGGCTAAGCCTAGAAAACTTCTAATTTCCATAGCTGTTTGTGGGACATTCCATTTGATAATTGCTTCTATTTTAGCAGGATCTACATGAATTCCTTCATGATTCACCATATGACCTAAAAATTGCACTTCCTTTAACCAAAATTCACACTTTGAGAATTTTGCATAAAGCTTTTCTTTTCTTAACAAGGTTAAGAGTGCATGCAAATGTTTGCAATGTTCTTCTTGACTTTTGGAGTAAATTAGTATATCGTCGATGAATACGATAACAAATTTATCCAAATATGGTTTACAGATCCGATTCATCATGTCCATAAATGCTGCTGGGGCATTTGTTAGTCCAAAGGGCATGACTGTAAACTCATAATGGCCATATCTAGTTCTGAAAGCAGTTTTAGGTATGTCTTCTTCTTGTACCTTCAATTGATGATATCCGGAACGTAAATCAATCTTAGAAAAATACCTAGCACCTTGAAGTTGATCAAAAAGATCATCAATCCTAGGTAATGGATATCGATTCTTAATTGTAACTCTATTTAGTTCTCTATAATCGATACACATTCTCATCGATCCATCTTTCTTTTTCACAAACAATACTGGTGCTCCCCAAGGGGATGAACTAGGTTGTATAAATCCTTTACTTAATAATTCATCTAACTGCTTTTTCAATTCTAGCATTTCGGTGGGTGCCAATCGATAAGGTGCCTTAGCTATTGGTGTAGTACCTGGAATTAGATGGATTCTAAATTCTACTTCCCTATCTGGTGGTAACCCAGGTAATTCTTCTGGAAAGATGTCTGGGTATTCTGAAACTATAGGGATGTCTGAAAGTTCCTTAATTTTAGTGTTAATGATTACGGAAATCATATACACCATTCCTTGCTTTCGTTCATAACTAGCAACTTTCATTACTGATATGAACTTTAGTGGCTTTCGTGGTTTATCTCCGGTAATTAAAATTACCTCTCCGTTGGGAGTACGGATTTCTACTGAATTCTTGTCACAAAGGATTCGAGCATGGTTGGCTATTAACCAATCCATTCCTAACACTACATCGAACCCGGCTAACTTCATGGGTAACAGGTTTGCGGAAAACTTATGACCTAACAGTTCTATCTTACCTTCTTGCAAAATCTTATTTATGTTAACAGAATTTCCGTCTGCCGTTTCGACTGTAAAATTTTGCCTAAGGGTTATTAAGGGTAACTTAAGGGTTTGGCAAAATGAAGTATTGATAAAACTTTGGTTTGCACCAGAGTCAAATAATACTTTTGCATAAACGTCATGGACTAAGAACGTACCAGCTATAACGTCAGGGATCAGTTCAGCTTCCTGAGTAGTTAACTGAAAGGCTCGGACATTCTTCTTTGTAGCTCCGTCAGCTGGTTTAACTTTGTTATCTGCTGGTTTGGCCAATTTAGGACATTCTGTTTTGAAATGTCCTGCTTCTCCACAATTGTAACAGATTGTGGATTTCTTCCTACAGTTTTCTTCACGATGTCCTACCATTTTACAAAAATTGCAAATTAAACCACATCTTCCAAAATGTTTCTTTTTGCAATTTTTGCAGAACGGTGGAGTTGAAGATTGCCCTGTTCCTCTTCTTTTGAAATTACTATTACCCGTACGAAATCCCTGGGTAATCTTCTGAGCCAATTCCTTCTTTTTGTTTTCATCTTGCGTGCGTACTAGTTCGTCAGTTAGGGTATTAGCTAATTCCACAGCATCGTCAATAGTGCGAGGTCTCGCAGCTTTAACAATATTGCGGATTTCACTAATTAATCCCCAGATGTATCGAGAAATGAGTACCGGTTCTGGCGAAGCCAGTGTTGGTACCACTCTAGCATATTCAAAGAATGTCGAGGTATAACTGCGACACTCCACTCCTATCATCCGATGATTTAGGAACTTATTTGCCATTTGTTCCTTTTCATATTCAGGACAATATTTCCTTTCTACCAGATTCTTGAATTCTTCCCATGTCATGGCATAAGCCATTCTTCTTCCTTTTGCTTGTAGCACCGTATTCCACCATTCTAATGCTCCTTCTTTGAACAAATTTGATGTATACATCACCTGATCTTCTTCTGAACACTTACTTATTGCAATTACTGCTTCGGTTTTCTCTAACCAACGCAGTACTACAGTTGCTCCTTCGTTTCTTGCAAATTCAGCAGGTTTGCAAGCAAGAAATTCTTTGAAAGTGCAACCAGGTGTTGCGGCTTTCATTTTCTTAGGAGGTGGAGCCTGTCGTGGATTATTATCATCATGATTGCTGCCTCCATTTACACTGTGACTAAAATTATCTTCCTGAGTACGTTTACTAGGAATGATTTGTTGTGGTTCTACTGGATTTTTAACAGCAGCAACAAATGCTGGAATAGCATTAGCTATCCCTTGTGCAACAATATTTTCTATATCCTGTCTAGTCATATACTGGTTTTCCTGATTTTGTTCAGATTGATTCCCTTCATTAACTGGTTCATTATTAGCATTTTCCATCTGATAATTATTAAAATATAATTATTAGTATCAAGTGATGAATAAACAATTTCACAAAAGCACATAAAATCTGATTGGTAACACAGATATATATCCAAAATTGTCGATGTTTCGACTTCTATTTTGCTTTACATATTAGATAGGCATCCATACACACCTTTTATCTTACAATGTTTTATTTCCCATTTTACAGAGTTATATTTACTTATTATTATTAATATACAGACACTTTTCCCAACCCCACTATTCTTTGGTCACAAGAAGTTTAGTAGCGACGTTCCCTTTCGTCGTATTTCCAGGTAATCCTTTCTCCCATATCCCTAATCCTATTTCCTGTATTTATCAGTTCTTCACCGTACTAACGGAGTTCGGCTAAGTTTTCGTTACTCATTGGAGGATTGGGGATAGGATCTGGCTCCCACTGTGGAAGGAAAGAATAAGGACTGTTGACAATATTCTCGAATTGCCAGTCATTTGTCCACCATTCTTCCATTTGACCTAAAGGTCGAGTGTGGATTAGTGGATCTGGAATAGCTGGTTCCAGATTAACAGGAAGTTGGGTTTCTAGGCAAGGATATAGATTATTATGGATAGGGCTAATAACATCACAATTTGCCAGTAGACGGTCGATTTCGTCTTGAAATGTGATATCTTCAGTTTGTTTAGAACTCTCTCCTATTTCTATTCCTTTTTGTTTATAGTCCTTCCTGAATTCTGCTGATTTGGGACTTTCTCTGTCTTCGATTTCCTTTTCTTTGTTTATAGGGTTTTCTATTTTAGGAAGTTTCCTAGTAGCTGGCTTCCTTCTACGCACTTTCCTCCATCCTACATATCTTCTTTTCTTTTTAGATTTTGCTTTTTCCAGCGGTGGAGCTTGGAATTCCACGGGTTCCTCTATGTCAGCAATATAACCAGTAAAGTTGTGGGAGACTTCAATTGGTACTGGATAGAGGTTGAGATTCTGAAATACTTCCGACATCTCATTCATGCTGGATAGCATATATGCAAAATGCACAAAAATGCTAAGTTAAAACTTTGGAACAAAGTTTAACAAATAACATTAAGTTTATTGCATATGGATTTGTACAAAAGATTACAGGAAAGTGACCACACTATAATTTATTTATTTACTGGGTTTTACTTTTCTACTAGACCAGGTTTTAAAATTTTAAAGATTTGCATTCTCTGCTACGGTGGCTAGCATATAAAGGTTTGCCCATTTTTCATCTAAGGTATCTTCCCAAGGTGACTTATTGCCTAATTCCTGGATTTCTGTATTAAACCTCACTTTCTTGGCTTGGGTTTTCTTTATTTTCTCTTGTCCCTTTCTAAGAATCGAATTTCTTTTCTCTTGGGTGAGAGGGTTTTCATAGTTTGCTTTACGAACAAAAATCCCTTCATTTAGATCTGCTGGGTGTTTGGAGGAAGAGGTTCCTTTTCTTGTAGGTGCAGTATCTAATTTGTGGTAGATAGCAGAAATCTTGTGTTTACCCATACTGTAACTCAACAATTAATCAGTTAATAAAACATATTTTCACAGCATGGCAATTAAATTTCCTAATTATTTTAATAGGCTAAAATTAATAGTAAGCTTAAATCAGTGGCTCTGATACCACCTTTTCCTGTCACGGCCCTTGTCCCCGGTTTGACCCGGTCCAGAGTCGCGGGCAGGAATCCCGTGGTATTTAATTTAATCACAGCGGAAGTCTTTTTAAAAGAGGATCATTTTATATTTAAAACTGCTCGTTTATATATATTATAGGAATAATTCCCATAATTTACAAACACTTGATTTCACTGGGAAATCCTTTATTTCTTTAAAACATGTTTCCTTATTTATTTACATTGAGCCACTTTCTAAGCTTGTAGTGCTACATGACACTTTTCCTTTGCTCATAACAGATCACCTGAAACATGTTTGAAAAAGGTTTTGTCAGCGGGAAATACTGAGTGAATCATTCATTTTACAAAAACGACTCATTTGTTATAATCTACAGTATTAAGAGAGATTACAATGTTTATTTCAACCAAATACCCACAGTACTTGTCATCGACTCGTTTCGGTGACTGTGGTCATATTACTATTGAGTCCGTTCACCCAATAGTAACGAGTATCATTAATTAGGTTCGCCCACCTAAACTGATAAAAATAGTAATGTGCACAATACCCCACATACCGGCTGTAATTTGGTGACTACATATACTTAATCACTGCAATTATAATCTTGAAAATAAACATACTTTTGTAAACAGATTTGATAAAAAGAGAATGACTCACATTGTAGATTTTAACGAGCAGAATATAAGCCTACTGATTAGCCTGAATTAACCTAATTTAAATAACAATGCACACACAATCGGTTAGTAACTAATTCAACAGTTATGACAATTCACGAGATTAAACCTTCACAACGAGTTATTAGTGCAATACTTAACAATTCAGTGGATTCTCAACGAATGACAGAGTATAGTCCGAATTCGAGCAGTACTCAAACATTCAAGTCGAAATCACAATGAATTAATAAAGTATAATCTCAATTTGAGCGGCACTTAAATAATCGTTGGATAGTTATAATCGATCGGACGTTGAATCGTATCAGCGATCGAGTTATTACCCTGATTGCGGCAGCACTTCGTGATTAGTGTGTGTTAATTGTGTAAACAGACGATAACTCCCTCTACGAAACTTGAATTTACGTCGTTCAAATGCCAAATTTCAAGTCCCGACGTCCTCTATTTATAGCCAGATTTTAGGTGTGTCGCGGCCCGCGTGAGAAATAGGCTTAACTTTACGCGGGCCGCGTGAGGTTTTGTTTTATGTGTAGGGTTGCCACGATTGGGACTAGCCTTGCTGAGTTGCCAGAATTTGTTAATTCAACTTCTTCCGCACGTAAATAGGATAATCGTCCACTAGGTATTACCCCCCTGAGTTTTAGGGGCCCTAATCATGATTCTGAAAATTCTGGAAAATTTAAGGTTTGTGCAGAATCACTTGGGTCTCTCAATTAGGGTTTCCTATTAGATTAATTAATTAATTAAATATGACTTTTGATACGAGTTGTTACATTCTATCCACCTTAATAAAAATCTCGTCCTCGAGATTTACTGGAATAAATGAGGATACTTTTTCTTCATTTCTGATTCCAGCTCCCAAGTGTATTCAGCTCCTCGCTTTGAATCCCATCTGACTTTAACTAAAACTAGTCGTTTATGTTTGAGAAATTTGATCTTTCGATCCTCAACTTGAAGAGGTTTCTCAACAAATTTCAATTTTTTTGTTTACCTCTATATCTTGAAGAGGTACTATCAAAGATTCGTCTGCTAGACATTTCTTGAGATTGGATACATGAAATACATCATGTACTCCAGTTAATTCTTCAGGTAGTTGTAAACGATAAGCAACTGGTCCTATACGTTGGATTACTGAAAATGGTCCTACGTACCTTGGACTTAGCTTTCCTTTCTTTCCGAATCTAACTACTCCTTTCCAAGGAGAAACTTTTAGAAGTACTTTATCTCCAACCTGAAATTCTATTGGTTTGCGGCGATTATCTGCATAACTCTTCTGACGATCTCTAGCTGTGGTTGCAGACTTTGCTAATCAGGACTGGTATAAGAAGTTGACCCGGAAGGCTACTCCGATAGTTCAGCTTGAGGAGATGGCGTTGGTTGGTGCCGGGATGAGTATGAAGTGGGCTCCTAAAAATCCGCTGGGTGTTCCGGTTTACGGTCATGGTGGCAAGTGTACGTTTGTTCCATATCCCCCTTTTGTTTTTCCTTTGGTTGTATTATTTTTGTATTGTGCTTTATTTCCTCCTTTTTGCAGTAGGGTACACATTGATGAATGTTTTGGATCCCGATGCTCCGGGTGCAATGGTTGAAGCAATACCAAAGACTGATAAAGGGCCTTGGTTGGATCAGATCCGCCATCGGTTTCTGCATCCGAGTGGTGGGAGTTTCGCTGCTTACGTGAGCACTGTGTTAGGTGAGGAGATTGAAAATGAGGGTGATTCATTTGATTCCGTTCGAGAGGAAGTTATCGTTCTCTCGAGTGATGGTTCTGGCAGATCGTTGGAAGACCTAACGTCTCCTTCCGCGCGTGCAGGTCCGGTGCAAGGGGCTGTGCAAGAGCCGGTGAATGAGCCTGTGGAGGAAGATGTGGAGATTCCGGTCGAGACTGTTAATCCGTTGGAGACGAAAAGGAAGGCGAAAGCTGACAAGGCTGAGGGGAAAGGGAAAAAGACTGAAGGAACTTCCTCTAAGTCTCCTCGTAAGCGACTTCACACTGCTCGTATCCTTGATTATGTTGTCGTGTCTGACACGTTACCTGGTTTAGGGGTTGGAGAGAAGCACCCTGAGTCGGACCCTGAGGACCGCGCAACTCTAACCGAGATTATGCAAAAAAAGATGTTTGAGGATAAGAAGCGGAAGCTTGATGAGCAGGCTGCTGCTGCGCTTGCATCAAAGAAGATTAAACTTCAGAAAGAGAATCCTCCCGCCCCCTCTGAATCGGATATTGATATGGGTATTTTTGCTGAAAAACCAAGTGATTTGCTGCAGAAAATCTATGAAGCTTCTGGTATTCGCTTTATTTTTTCCCAGCGTCTCTTATGTTTTCATTTGTTAGTCCTTTTCTTTGAATATGCTCTGCTCGTTTTGGAGCAGGTACCAAAACAGCCAAGAGTGGGCACAAGGTTGACATATCCAAGATTACTCCTCCAGAATCCCCACCGTCGAGGGTGTTTGGGTTGTCTCCTCCTCATGACACTCCTGACGGTGCGAAAAAAGGAGATGTGAGGGTTGAGCAGGTTGCGGAAGGTGGTGGTGATGTAGGTGGTGCTGCGGGTGGTGGTGCTGGTGTTGATCGTGGTAAAAATGTTGAGGTTGAGGTAGAGGTGAGTCAAACTACGCCTCACCAAACGGTGTATACCAAGCGCCCCCCAGGTGATGGTGGTGGTGCAACCTCGGGTGCTGTCCGCAGCCCCCAGTTTGGAAAATTTCATGCTGATTCCTTTGATACAACAAACCCTGCTTGTGACGATCTCCCGCACGTTCCTCGCTGGCATCTGCTTCAGGGCTCTCGGATGGATACCCTTGAAAATTGTCATGACTTCTACTCATTGTCTCTCCCCCCAGCTGAAAGGATGTTCCAGAAAAAGCGCCGCCGGTTTGAACTGTTGGATGATCATGTTCAGGCCGGGGTTAATTTTTTCTCTACCACTCAGGAGATTGTCCGTGAGTGGAAGCAGATGGGGGAGGACACAATGGAGTTTGAGAATGATAAGAGACTGTTTGCGGAAGAGAAAGAGAAATTCAATGCTGAGAAAAAAGGGTTGGAGTGGAGGCTTGCTGATGCAGAGGAAAAACTTGCCCATGAGAGGAAGGCCAATGCTGACAAGCAGAAAAATTGCGAAGCTGCGTGCGAGCGTACCAATGTTGAGCTTAGATCGCAACGTGACACGATTACTCGTTTATCTGGTGAAAAGAAGGATATTGCTGATGAGGCTAATCAAGCGCGCATGATGTTTGAGAAGAAGGAGAAAGAGTATGTTGAACGCATCGCTAAGCTGGAAGTTCTTGCGAGGCAATATGAGACTTCTGAACGTCTTCTGTAGGAGAAGACTGCTGAATGCCAAGCCACTGAACTCCTTGCTGAGGAGACGTCCGCTGATTGCAAATGGTTGCTCTCGCGCGCGGTGCCTCTGGTAATTTCTTGTACTGTGTTTTTTGTGACTTTCATGAATTGTCCCTTACTTGTGTGTTTGTTGTAGATTGCTGAACGCATCGTTAAGTCGCACGAGCTTGCCCATTATATGTATGAGTTGGGGCAAGCTGGTTACAGCAGTGGTCGTAAGGATGGATACAACGAAGGCAGGGCTGCGGCCCTTAATAAGGAGAAAGAACACAATTTCGAGCTGTAGAAGGAAGATTGCACTGCTGCTTACGCCGCAAAGAGGCAGGAGTTTTCGTCCTTGGAGTTTGCGGTGGTTAAAGCTGCAAAAAAGCTGGCTCGGAGACCGGATGGTGTTGCTATGTTAAAGAGCGCGTTAGGTGATGAAGGTGGTGCGACTGGGGGTGTTGGGCCCAGTCATCCTGAATGAAGACTTCCGGCCTGCGCGCCGCGTATGACCTTAGGTGGTCTTGTATTTGACAATTCGATAAACAATTTTAACTTCCTTGTTATGTTTGTGGATATATGGCTGTGTGTTGTCATATGTTATGTTAACAGTTGTCTGTTTTTATGCGAATTTGTTATCGTCATAATATGTGCGTGTGTAATTACTTTGATTCAGGTATCGCGAATGAATAATGGCGCTGACAGGTTGTGTTGTGTTTATTACAACGTTTTATTCTGTCGTATTTGTGCGCAGGTGGGTCGTGAATACGAAGTGATCGAGTGACAGGTTATTGTGTGTACCCGGCTGTTCTCAGCCTTGGGGGTGCTTACAATGTTTGTTTGTCCTGTGTTCGACGTTTTCGTGTTTATGTGGGCACGAAGTATTTGATTGGCGTTTGTTAGGCTTTAGTTGTGTGTCTGACCCGGCTGTGCACTTGTTTGTGACAGGCCTTGGAGGTCTACAACGTTTCCTAATGGTCGAGCCATTGATGTTTTCGTGTATGCCCAAAGTGATACATGCAGTTGTGACAAAGAAATTTGCATAATAAAAAGGTAGCCAAACACTTCTTGTATTATAAATGTGTTGGCAACTTGGCCATTGCAATTACAAGAACTTCATTCATAAGTAGCACCTTCTCAGCTGTTGAGCGTTCCATGTGCGAGGAACCTCTTTGTTGTCGATGGTGCGCAGTTTGTAGGCCCCCTTTCCGAGCACGGTGTCGATGACATACGGACCTTCCCATTTGGGAGCCAACTTCCCGGGTTTTTCTGCATTTGAGGCTTCATTGTCTCTGAGGACGTATTCTCCCGGGTTGAAGGTGCATATTCGGACTTTAGAGTTGTAATATTTTTCCAGCTTTGTTTTGTACTTTGCTTCGTTGATTGCCGCCATTTCTCTCCGTTCTTCTAGGAGGTCGAGGTCGATCCTCCTTTCTTCTTCATTGTTGATCATGTTCATGGAGAGCATTCTGGGTGACGGCAATCCTATCTCTGCTGGTATTACAGCCTCCGACCCATAAACCAAGCTAAACGGTGTTTCTCCGTTGCTTGTTTTGGGCATCGTCCTGTGGGCCCATAAGATGCTTGGCAGTTCGTCTACCCAACCTCTTCTCTTTTCTCCCAGCCTTGCCTTAATTCCGTCGACTATACTCTTGTTGACGGCTTCAAATTGACCGTTCCCCTGCGGGTGTGCGACCGAGGAGAAAGTGTGTTCGATGTGTAATTCCTTGAACCACTGTTGAAGGTTGTCTTCGGCAAAATTGGTTCCATTATCGGTGATTATCTTGAGAGGTAAACCAAAACGACATATGATTTGTTCCCAAATGAACTTTTTGACAACGGCGGCTGTGGTCGACGCGAGGGCCTTCGCCTCTACCCATTTGGTGAAATAGTCAACTGCGACTATTATAAACTTGACAGCTCCTGGGGCTTCGGGAAAAGGTCCAACCATGTCTATTCCCCATTGCTGGAAAGGCCATGCTGTGGTAACTGGTACTAACTCATTCTTGGGGCGCATCGGTTTGGGCGCATGTCTTTGACATCCAACGCATTTCCTCAACTCTTTGACCGCGTCCAAATGCATTCCGGGCCAATAGTATCCCGCATTCATGACTTTTGCTACCACCATCCTTGGACCGGCATGTATACCGCAGATTCCCTCGTGCACCTCTCTGATCAGATAGCGTGCGTCTTCGGGGTCAACACATCTTAACAAAGGCCCGAGGTATGATTTTCTGTACAAGATCCCATCAGCCATCTGGTAATGTTCGGATTTGTACTGGACTTTCCTTGCTTCTGCCTTGTTCTCCGGGAGTACTCCAGATTGGAGGTATGTGATTATCGGAGTCATCCAAGACGTTGTCCCTAGTTGAACGACGCTTACTTCTCGAAGTGGTACTGATGGGTTGCTCAAAACTTCTATTCGTACATCCTTTGCTAGGTGTTGGAAGCTTGTAGAGGCGAGTTTACTCAGCGCGTCTGCTGGTTTGTTCTCGCTTCTATTAATGTGATGCACTTTGTAGGAATAGAAGGTTTGCAGCAGTGTCTTTGCTTGGCTCAGGTAAAGTGCCATCGTATCTCCCCTGGCTTCGTATTCCCCGTTGATTTGGCCTGCCACCAACATGGAGTCTACATGCGCTTCGATGTGTCGTACGCCCATTTTGATTGCCAACCTTAGCCCAGCAAGGAAGGCTTCGTATTCTGCCTCGTTGTTTGTGCTTTTAAACTCCAGGCGTATGGCGTAGGTGAACTCGTGTTTGTCAGGGCTCACCAGCCGGAGACCAGCACCTGCGCCATCCTCGTTGGACGCACCATCTGTGTATAGTAGCCATGGTTCTTCCACTTGTTGTTTCTCGGCCTTTTCCATTGCCTTGCATTCTCGATCTTTGTCATCTGGTACCTCTGTCATGAAATCTGCGAGCACTTGGCCCTTGATCGCCGGTCTTAGTCTGAACACTACGTTATGACCCCCGAGCTCTATCGCCCATTTTGCTAGTCTCCCTGAAATCTCCGGTCTTGCGAGTATGTTGCCAATGTTGTAGTTTGTTAACACGTGAATGACGTGATTGGCAAAGTACCTGCGCAGCCTTCTTGATGCATGAATTAGTGCGAGCACTAGTTTCTCCATGATTGCGTATCGGGTTTCTGGATCGGTTAGAGTTCGTGACACATAATAGACCGGCGTCTGGACACCCTGTCGATCTACAAGCAACACTGCTCCCACTGCCCTGTCGGAGGCTGATAAGTATAGTACCAGAGGTTCGCCCTTGACTGGTGCAGTTAAGGTTGGCAGCTTGATGAGGCAGTCTTTCATCTCGCAGAAAGCGCTTTCAGCTTCCGGAGTCCACTGAAATTGACTCTTCTTCATGCAGTTTCGGAGAGTTTTTATAAACGGGAATGATTTAGCCGCGTGATTGGCTAGGAAGCGGTTGAGTGCTGCCAACCGTCCTGCCAATTTTTGCATCTCCTTGATCGTTGACGGTGACAGCATGCGTTCTATTGCTTGTATCTTGTCAGGGTTTACCTTGAAACCGTCTTTCGTGACAATGAAACCCAGGAATTTCCCCTCCTCCATGCCGAAGGAGCACTTCGCTGGGTTTAACTTGATGCTGACTCCGCGCAGAGTGTCAAATGTCTTTTGGATGTTCAGCAACATTGTACTTTCCTCCTTGCTCATGATGACCAGATCATCCATATACACTTCTATGTACTTGCCGATGGCGTCGTGGAAGGTTTTGTTCATGAGCCTCTGATAAGTCGCGCCCGCATTTTTTAAACCAAAGGGCATTTTGGTATAGCAGTATAACCCTGTTGGTGTGCGGAACGCGGTCTTGTCTTCGTCCTGCACGGCCATCTGTACCTGGTGGTACCCTTTGTAGCAATCAAGGAAACATTTCCACCGGAAAGTGGCAAGTGAATCGATCTTTTCATCGATATCTGGTAAGGCGTAACAGTCTCGCGGACATGCCTTATTCAGATCTTTGTAGTCCACGCACATTCTCCAGCTACCGTTGTTCTTCTGGACCATCACTGGGCTTGCCACACATGTTTGGTACCTGACCTCTCTGATGATCCCCGCGTTTAACAGCTCTATCACTTGCTCTTTCATGGCGTCATGCTTTATGTCCCCCAAATGGCGCTTAGCATGTACCACCGGCTTGGCTTCTTCCGATACGTTTAGGCGGTATTCAGCTATGTGCCGTGGAACGCCCACCATGTCTGCTGGCGTCCAGGCAAAGACGTCCATATTTTGGAACAACAGTTTTTTTAGCGCCGCGCGCGTCAGATCGGACATTGCAGGTCCCAAGGTTACCGTCTGTTCCGGATATGCGCTGTTGAGCACCCATTTTTCTGCCTCTTGGCGTGCTTCTGGTTTCCTTGTTTTTGCGGGTCTTAGCTCATCTGTCGCTAATACTTCTTTGCTTGCATAGATGATGGCTACTCCTGTTTCTGTTGGAAATCCCACTGCGGAGTGTGGGCCAGAGCAAATCATGCTGAAATCACCTTGGGATTCCCTTCCCAGCAGAATATCGTGTCTTGAATGTGCTGGCAGCACCATGAATGTGACTTCCTCTGTTCTTGAGTTTCTTCCGTCTGAGAGCAACACTGGGAACGATATTTATCCTAGAGGAAAAACGGCTTCGTTGCAGAAACCAGTGAGCGGGTAATCAACTGGTTCTAAGCGCGCTTTGTC
>JARYGA010039737.1:0-30292 GCA_030545235.1 Helianthus tuberosus | reverse complement strand
AACAAGCTTGATACAATGATTTCTAGAGTGTTTGTGTGTGTAATCGCCAATGAGTTTCTCTGAGTTCGAATGTGTGAAAGTGTGTAATTATCTTGCTACTAATAGCTTGTTATCCCATTCAAAAATAGAAAAAATATCTAACTAACTAACTAACTATCCGAATTATGTGCTAGTCACCCACGATCACCATAATGGTCGTGTACCTCATGCATGTGCCATAATAAAGCGCATTTTGTCCTGTAATCTTGGTTGGAATAAGTCTCCTTCGAAATGCACCTGCAAAACAAGCTAAAGGATGATGGAAACAATAGTTAGTTTTAGAATATCAAAGAGGATCCTGGATCCTTAGCCTTCCTGCACCATCTCCCGAGGATCCTCGATCCAGACTGAACTGAGGATCCGTGATCCAGGCTACACTAAGGATCCGTGATCCATATCCAATAAAATTCTATCCCTAACAATTACCCCCAAACATGACTAATTGAAATTCAATCAAATAGTCATGTTTCAGCCAAAAGCGGACTAGCCGTTACATACGGATAAAGCCGTTATAGGCTTACGTAAGCAACAGTCATGCCTGCAACAAACAATAATTATAAATAGGATAAGGATTAGGGCGATCTATGCATTTAAATTTGAGACACGTCCCCTTTAAATCCACATTTGAAGATCACCACATGTATCTCCTTCCTTCTTCTCTCTAATCTTCTTTCTGTTGATCCTTTGTTTCTTAAAAATTCCATGGCTAGGATGAACACCCAATCCTCTCCTGCCAAGAATCCTGAGCACAACAACCCACTGAAGAGTCAGGGCCTTACCAAAAACCCCTTCATGGAGCTTTGTCGCTTCACTGATCCTGAAGTTGATCAGTTACGCCACTGCTTCCCGGATGGTACCATTTTCCGGCCATTCGACTCTTCAATGAAGAGTGAATGTATATCAGATATCTGGGTCACCTTCCCTGCAGCCCCATTTCAAATAGGCTTCACATATCCTTTCCCCACTCTTACATAGGGCTTCTTCACACTGACCGGTCTGTGCTATATTCAAGCCATGCCGATGGTGTGGAGAGTCTTATATACACTTGAGCAAATCGTAGAACATGAAGGTATAGATATAGGCTTGTATGAGTTGAGCCATTTGTACAATCTAGTCAGCCATGGTTCTCACCGCTACCTTTTCAAATCCAAACCCTAGCAACCTCATCCAATCCTTAAGACCACTAAGAATGACACCAACTGGAGATATCAGTTCTTCTTTGTGAGAAGAGATTCCATTCCAAACGGGAGTCCTCTTCCCAAGAAGTGAAACACTGAGGGTAGGATATAGGATCCTTAGACTAGGACAACGGTAAGACTTTTCTTTTCAGTTGAGGATAACTGATCCTTTCTTTTATGTCTATGCAGCTATCTCCCTGTCACGCATTGAAGGTTCACCCCTCACTGAAGAGAGAATAACTGCCTTTTGGAAGCTTGATCCTGCCATTAGAACTTATCCACCAAGAACAAAGGATTCACAGGAAATCTCTTCCATTTCCTACACCATGTCAAGTAAGTATCCACATATGTGTATATATAAATGTTTAATAAAAATAGGATGTGAATACTTATCTGTGTGTTGTACTTGTAGGTGCTGCTAAATCATTCAAATATGCTTCCAGATTCAGTGTTGGTGATCTCTAGGATATCGTATCTCCACGGTCTATCAAGAAAGAGCTGGCTGCAAGCCAAAGCATCCCGGAGGTCAAGGGTATGAGCACCAGGGGTAAAGGAACCAAAAGGAAGAAGCCCACTGAATCCTCTGAAGGTGTCCCTCTGATGGAACGTCAATTCCATGACTATGTCTCCGAGGTAAGGATCTAGTATCTTGAAACTTGCATCTTTTCTAAGGATAAAGGATCCTAATAACTGAGTCTTTTCTTGCAGAATTTGCTGAAGTCCAAATCCTCCTAGACCAACGCTTGGCCGAAGCTGAAGAGAAAACCCTCGACCTCCAAAAGATAGCACTCGCCAAGGACAAAAAGATCTCCTTGCTTGAGAAGGATAACAACACCCTACAGAAGGAGCTGCTCCTTGCTGAGATCACTGCTAATAAGGAGAGGATGTAGGTCATGGATGAAGCCAAACTCTCTGCTGTCGTTGCTATGCTGAAGATTAAGGTTTAAATAGATAAGGAAGCTGTTGATCCTTCCTTCGACAGGTCTGAGTGGGACATGGAGGCTTGGGCAAAGAGGCTGGCAAAGCTTGGAGACGACGAGGAGCTTGAGGAGGTGCTTGCCCTTGAAGCTGGTGGAAGCGAAGCTAAGGATCCTGAGGATGCAGCAGCTGGTGGCAGTGGCAAAGGTGGAAAAGAAAAGGTGGATGAAGCAGCCAAGGTGTGAGCTGCACAAATGGGCGATGATAGAAATTTCTAGACGTGGCCGGAGCCCATTTTTTATGGTTTAACAGTTTTTTGGCTGTGATGTTTTGAACAATTATGGTTTGTTTACTGAACAATAGTTTTAGGGTTAAGAATCACTGATCCTTTTGGACAATAGGGGGTGACAAAGGTGGATGGGTCCTTCTGTTTGTGGAGGATGACGCCTTTGATGCCCCTCGCCTTTTATTTTCCTACACTACTTTAAACCTTGTTAATATGGACACCCTTTGCCAACCCAAGTGGACGGGCCACGTTTTGCTAGTAGAAGCTTGGGTTGGCAATTTTGACAACCTTTAATAGGGTTAATCTGATAAATAAATAAAACTTTAACTTTTGGCTATCCTTTGTGTTACATGTGTTATGTTGTTCTATCCATATTCAATTGTCAATTTATGTCTTACAATCTTTTGAACTTACAAGTTATTTTAAAAGATATCAAGTGTTTGTCAAAATTGGTCAGATTATAAGATTAAAAACTATGTGATCAAGGATCACATATCCTGTTGTCAAAGGATAAGGTTAGTAATAAAGAATAAAACAAAAGCAAATAAGGATCATACCAGAGAATCCAAGTTAGGATTCTATATCCTTAACACTTACAACTGTGCCAACAAAAGATAAAAACTGGTAGAAAGTTAGGATCCTGGATCCTTAACTGTTTAGCTTTGGAAACCTGTAACAACATATAACTTGGGACTAAGCCAATTGTCAAAGAAAGAAAGTATTAGTAACTGGGGACAAGCCCAACAATCTGGGGATAAGCCTAATAAGCTGGGAACAAGCTGTAACACCTCGCAAAATCATCTCCAGTATAGTAATGACACGTGTCATAAACTTTTATCGTGTAATGAATTGATTTCGAGGGACCGAAGTTGACAAACAAGGAAAAGATATGTGTGAAAGGATCCAAAGTGTCAACATTTGAAAACTATGCCTTTCAACAACCCTACACGATGTTTATACTCTTAAACGAATAAATTATGAAACGTATGAAGTCGTTTGTGAAAGAAAGTGAAAGTTTACAAGACACAAGGGTTAAACGTGTCAACATGTTAAATTACTACCTCTGAGTGACCTTTTAACGAACCCGGGGCTTTGTAACAATTGATTATACTCTCAAGAATAAGTGACAAAAAATTCACGAGGTTTCGATATCGTTAGATATTAAATACGTTAACTTTAGTAAATAAAGGGTTAAAAGCGTCAACATGGTAAAACTAGTGTTTTTGGTTATCGTTTAATGAAACCGGACCTAACGATGTTTGATCATAACCTTAAGTTCATCCACATTCTAACTTTATGGGTTAAAAGTGCTTAAAATAGAAGTTATGATGTTTTAAAAGGTTCAAGGGCCATTCTCGCCAAGTTTGAAACATGAAAACTGGTCCCCCATGGACTCGCGCCACGCGACCTCTAACAGGCTGTGCCGTCGCACGACGCGACGACCTAATTTTGACAGTCAAGATGCACAGGTGCAGGTCTCTGCGAATTTCTTCACCATTTCAGCTTTAAACACTCAAAATTCTAAACAATGGACTATTTAATGGTTTCTAAAACCACTAGAGACACTTGTTATCATCTAGAAACAACATATAACACCTGGGATGATCTGAAAGTGTCTTGAAGTAGTATAAATAGGTGCATTTGGGCAGCTTTCTCACTTGCACTTCAATTTTTTCTCACAATCTCAATTGATCAAGCTTTGGAGCATTCTATGGAGAATCTTGATCATTAAGGAAACTCTCCTAAGTTTAATCTTCGTGCTAAGGACCCTTGTAAACGTTCTTAGCTCTTGTAGTTAAGTTTTTATTAGCTTAATGACAGAAAGTCAAAGATATCATAATGATACTTTGACTTTGTGATTAATCACTAACGGTCCAGGCATTATTCGAATTTGAAGTGGCTATGTGTTGGTAATTAAGTAGGTGATAATCCCTCAAAAGGGCACCTCCTAATTATCACGTTCACTTAGTCAATTGTCGGGTCAAAGTAATGAACTGAAAAGTCAAACGAGTCAGTTTTTATAAAATAATTCATAACTGATAATGTAGAAGCTATAGAATACGTTTTATCACTTAAATAACTTGGTAAATAATATAAGAACATGTTTAGGTAATGTTCAACCCGACAATTCTGAGTTTAGGCTCGGTTCGCAACCGAAAGTCGCAAAAGTAGACTTTTGCTTTGACTTTCAGTTCTGACCCGAATTAGCTTAGTTTAGTTATGCCTTAGGGTTCCTTTGTGACCATAATATATGTTAGTATAACCCTCTGAGGTTATACTATATGGTCCTATAGAAATCTGAGTTATTTGCATGATTCCGTTAACATGCTTAAAATTGACTATTATGCCCTTATGTTATAAAAACGAGATTTTTGAAAATGTAAGAGGACAAAAAGCTTTATTACTGATATATAAGTATGTCCAATAAATTTGACATCCGTTTCTAGTCTCAAACAAAAGTTATGCAAGATATCGTAAAACAAAACTTTTTGTTAATTAAATTACATTTTTAGTATAAAACATGTTTAAACCTGAATTTTGGCACCAAACTCATTACCTACTGTTTTAATATAATTTTTAAGGAATTTTGGAAATTTTGGTCAGATTTTATACTGACCATAACATAGAGTTCTTGCATGAATTCGATAATTGACGATAATGCCCTTTTCATTAATAAAATGAGATTTACATATCATTTACATGCCAAACCTTTTCCTACTGATGTTATATATTAAATAAAATATTTTAAGCATTCAAGACTGATAAAAATTTCAGATTTCCATAAACATCTCAAATATCGTCAATTATCGACTTTTACGCAAATTAGGCGCATAGTATGGTTTAAAACCATATTTAGCACCTAAAACAAGATACCTACTGATTTTATAAATGAATTTTAATATTTTAACAGTAAGTATAAGTCTTGAACTCAGACTTCCAATTTGGTCCTTAAAACATATGTGAAATGACCAAAATGCCCCTAAGGTGCATAGTTTGGCCATAAATGGTAAACCTCACGTATGTATGATATCTCACTGATATAACATGATAAAATTAATATTTTTACTGAATGTTTTAGACCAGAACCTCAGTTTGCTATTAAATCTCTTTTATAAACTTTAAAATAACCGAAATACCCTTATGGGACTTAAATTCGTTTGGGGAATAATTGTTGATATCCTACTGATATCATATCATATTTAAAGCATATTAACTTGTGAAACCTGTATATGACTCATCCGGTTACCCGTTATGCATATACGCGTTTGGTACGGTTTATGTAACTAGTTTGCATGAATTAGCCGAAACGGGTCAAAGCTTATCATTTTTACTTCAAAATCCAGAATGTATTTAGAATACCCATGTTATACAAGTCTCCATACTTGTCGGGTCTAAATTACATTCCAATCCGGTCACCGCTTAATCTTGTGTTTCGTACCGTAAACTTTCCTTTAAAACTAACCGGTCTAAGTTACAACTTAAATAAGACCCGTTAGGAATCTAATAGGTTATTAAAACCTTCGTTCCAGATTAGGAGCCCAGTAAAAGCTACCTGCACTTGCTGATTAGAATATACGGCTAAGTATAATTTACATTTTTAGCTCAGGTAAATACTTTTAACTTATTTTCCCTTATACAGGCTTGGGATACGGTAAATTATTACCGCTTGGTCGGGTATTGAATATATAATAGATTAGTGGTTAAGTCATTGAGATAACCCGTTTTAATCTGTTTTGTTTGATTTAAGCATTTGGCGGTTAATGACCGTGTCCTGGATATCCTCGACTCATTCATTGAAATGGCCACGACTTAAGAACGAGGTGTAGGCATACACCTGACAGTTGCGTATGTAAAATGGTATCCCACTCGTGAGGATAACTTCTTGTGGGCTGATACTAGTGGTGTCTCTATTAATCTTGTCCCGACTTTTATCCCGGGCCCTGAACGTACGACAAACATGTGAATCTGTATACAAGATTATTTTATATAATTGTCCCAAGTTATAAAAGAATATTTGTGCCTTGTGCAATTAAATCAATTTTCATAAATGTTTTCAAAAGAGTCAGTTAATTGTATTTACTAGTGTAAACTGACGTATTTTTTAAAAAGACTAAGTGACAGGTACTATGCGAAATTGGCTGGAAGCTCCTGAGCACTAAATAAAGAATCTTGCAAGTTCTTAGTGTTTAAAGTCTGTCGAACAATATTTGTTTCTGTTTTAGATCCGCCTGTGGATCCACTTACAACCGTTTGTATAATATTTAATTTTACTTTTCATTTCGGTTTTTATTATTATTTTTCTAAGACTTCCCCAATGCATTAAACTGTGATTATTTGACTATGATGATATCAACTACGTCACAATACTCCCCACCGGGCCCACCGGTAATACGTGGAAATATCGGGGTGTGACAGGTTGGTATCAGAGCTAACATTGAGTATTTAAAAACTAGCCTTTTGTCTTTAATCTCAATGACACAGTAGCACATTCCCTGACTTCCGAGTCTAGGCAAAAGACCTAGGATTAATCCTAATCTTAAATTGTTTTGTTCTGTTGTTTTTGTTTTACAGGACTACAAGCAAACATGCCACCAAGAGTGAGAGGACGTGGAGGACGAGGAAAAGCGCCGATAGTAACTAGGAATGATCACGAAGACTGGAGGACATACCTTGAGCCCGCGAGACGCGCTGTCTCGCTTAGCTCCTCACCATCTTACCATCATTCCTTTGGGCCGCAGCAGGAGGACGAGCCCAACAACTCTCACCATTCTTATATTCCTTTGCAGTGATCGGGTTCACACCATTCCTTCTGGAACCCAACACCCTACTTTCAGAGCCGGTTCAACCCGATGAACCAGATTAAAGAACCAGAGGGCCAAAACCCTTTGGGACCAGCTGACCATTTTCCCGAGTACCAAAACATGGATGTGGACGATGATCCAGATCCTGAGATGCCGCCATCTGGGACGCCGACGCATCCCATCAAGATTTCTAGCGGATCATCCTTTCATGGTTCGCCTTACAGGGGCCCTGATATCTGGGCCGAAAGATGGAGCACTTATAAGTGGGAGTATACTCCCCCTCACCGCAACTCGCCACCACACCAGCAGGTCCCTTCTGAGGACCCACATTTTCAGGCGGTCACGCCACCGCCACCACCAGCGCCAGAGCAGCCACCGCCTCCAGAACCATCAAGGCGGAGAAGAAGTGCACGGACGTCCGTGCGTGGGGGTTTTCATTTCAGTACCCCCCAACACTCCTCCAACTACCCTCCTCTTTATGAAGACCCGCAAATGAGTGGGCCTTCAAACGTCGTTTCTGAAGTCGACTCCGCACCAGTCGCACCTGCACTACCGCCCATGGGTTATGAAAACCCGATCCCCGCTTACCCAGACGCAGCTGGGTACAACCCGTTTGAGCAGCCAGGTTACTCGGGTTATAACTACAACAATGCACCTGCCGTTGACCCATACATCGAGGCAGCAAACTACAACGCTCTCTACCCCGGGCCCTTTCCACCTACGTACCAGACTGGGTACCCTGCATATGGGTATCAATACCCACCACCTCCTCAACACCTCAGCAGCAGCAGCCACCGCAACCCCAAATCCAGCAACCTCAGCAGCAATAAATTCTCCAAAGGTTGCATGAGGTGGAACAAAGGGTAGACGAAGAGCGTAGAAGTCGTTGCGGTCTTCTAAAGGGTTTGGCAAGCCTCATTAAGGGGAAGAAAAAGATGGATTATTAGAAACCCTTATTTATTGTATTATAATTTTATTTCAATTAAGTCCCTGCGTGGACATTTCATTTATGTATTTGGTCCCTGCATGGATGTTGGTGCATTTATGTCTATCGCCTCCGTCAATCCAGTCCGTAGCAAGAAACTGAAGAAACCAAGTGCTTATAGTGTTATATTTAGACAAAAGGCAAGGTGGCATTTCTGTAATTAATGAGAACTCTCATTAAGCCCCTTTGCCTATAAATAGAAGTGATAGGATTAGAGTTAAGGACTTTTGAACTTTTGCCATTTGGGAGATTGAAGAGCTTAGAGGCTATAGAGAGAAAGTAGAGAGAGAAAGGCAAAAGGTGATTCGTGGTGCTTTGTACGATTTCATACATTTTTATAGAATCACAGATTTAGTACGGTTCTAGTGTTCGGTCCACGTTCATATACGGATTCCGCACGTTACACGAGTCGGTTCGCAATCGTTTCGGAGTCGAAAACTGGTCCTACAATGGACTTCTCTTTCTTATTTTAGTCCCTGCGTGGACAAGTTATTTATTTTAAATCCCGTTTAGGGCAACTATTGTACTTCTTAAGACAATTTATTGAATGTTTCATTTTAAATTCTTGTTTATCATTATATATATGCATGTACTATATAAAACAAACCAAAATATCATTTCAATTTATAATTGATCTGCCATTAATATTAAAAGAAAATCTTAAGGGTATAACCTAGCCCATATGTCATTTTAGACATGGCTATGATGGTAAAACCCTTTTAAGATTCAAATCTTTGTTAACATCTGAAAACATGTTAGCACTCCTGACAATAGTGGTTCGATAAAATCACACCAGTCATCTTTATATTGGATTCTTCCAATTTCTTATTTAGCCCAATGATCTAGAAAATCATGGCTTATATCATCAATGAGATGATCATATTATAAACATCCACTAGTGATGAAGTGTCTACGGGCCATAATTAATGACCAATAAGACAAATGACAGTTGTAGTCTATGACTCCCTGTTAAGAAAAGGTGATGAAATATGTTTAAACCTTAATGCATTGATCCTATTAGATCATGGCTTAAAATTGTCCTTGTGACTAGGCCATTTTGTGCCACCTTAATATCCATAATAATTTATAACTGAGGCTAACCAAAATGAAAATTTAGATTAATTAAATTATCAAATTAACCAATATGGTATATATCTACCATGGTTATGAATCATCGAAAATGACGATTCCATAATAGACTTCTGAATAAATTATTGTCATCATTTTTATATAGCAATCAAGCTACATGGCTGAATCTCAAGAGGTTAATAGTCATCCAAGGGAGAGAAATGATAACACCAGAATAAATGTAGCTGGTGTAAATCTACAAGCATTGATAGACAATGCTGTCACTAAAGCCATAGATAGAAAGTTCAAAGAACCGAGTAATGCTCACACCAAGACGTAGACTGTGGCTCATTCAAAGCCCCCTTCCAAGACACATACATCTCATAGGGACGATTCTCGACATTCATCGAATCAGAAAAGTTTGTCGTCCAAACAAATTGTGCTTAATCAGGAACCACGTATTGAGACTTGTTCTTACAAATACTTCGTCTCTTGCAAGCCAAGGGACTTTACATGCGAAAAGGGTGTCATTGATTGTATGACAGGGCTTGATGAGATGGATACTGTAGTGGGTATCAGTGGTTGTGCAGAACAGGATTTTGTGAGTTTGTTTCACAATCGTTTAAAGGGGAAGCATTGGCTTGGTGGAGATCGTTAATCCAAGCCACAGGGAAGATCCCATTGTATAACTTGTCTTGGGAGCAATTTGTAGCACTAATCAAGGAAAACTTCTGTCCTCAGCATGAGGTAGGGAAAATCGAAACTGACTTCTTGACTCTGGTCATGAAGAATTTAGATTGTCAGGCGTATGTGACGAGTTTCAACACCATGTCTGGATTGGTTCCCTATTTGGTCACACCGGAACCAAAGCGCATAGCGCGCTTTATTGGAGGCCTGGCACTAGAAATCAAGGGTAATGTTAAAGCTTCCAGACCTACCACATATAGGTCCGTGGTGGACCTATCTTTATCTCTCACACTCGATGCGGTTAGGAATAAGTCGATCAAGGCTTCTGATGAGGGAAAGCGGAAACGGGAGGATGAGAGTTCTCATCGCTCCGATAAGAAAAGAAAGGGAAACTCTGAGCATAGGAAGAGTTCTGGGTTTAGAAAGGACACTCAGCAGACAGGTGAGAAGCCCAAGTGTAAAGTCTGCAAGAAACACCATTTTGGGAAATGCAGACTCGAATCCCAATCGCAGCCTAAAGTTTATGGGATCTGCAAGTCGAAGGAGCATAAAACTTTGGAATGCAAGAATATGAAGAACGCAACATGTTATGGTTGCAACGAGAAGGGGCACATAAGGACCAACTGCCCGAAAAAACCAAAGAAGCCTGAAGAGGCCAAGAAGACAAATGCTCGAGTCTTTCAAATGAATGCTCAAGAGGCTGTGCAAAATGATAATGTTATAACAGGTACTTTCCTCATCAATGATGTATATGCTAGAGTTTTATTTGATTCTGGTGCAGATAAGTCTTTTGTAGACAATAAATTTTGTAAACTGTTAAATCTGCCTGTTAAAACTCTAAACATAAAATATGAGATAGAATTGGCTGATGGTACCATAGAGACTGCTTTAACTATCTTAGATAGATGTTTTATATCCATTAGGAATCACTCTTTTCTGCTCTCTTTGCTTTTGTTGAATTGGCAGGATTCGATATAGTTATAGGCATGGATTGGTTATCTCGTAACCAAGCCCAAATTGCCTGCGACAAGAAACAAGTTGTCATAAAGACCCCTTATGGTGAGCCACTTACTATTCAAGGAGATACGCAGTATGGATTGACTTAACAAGTATCTATGCTCAAGGCTTCAAAGTGTTTGAAGAAAGGTTGTGTCATTTATATGGCACAGGTAACAATAGATGAGCCAAAGCCCAAGATAGAAGAAATTCATGTTATTTCTGATTACCCAGACGTATTCCCTGAAGAACTACCTGGTTTACCTCCAGACAGACAAGTGGAGTTCAGAATTGATATTATTCCAGGAGCAGCCCCTGTAGCACGAGCTCTTTATCGGTTGGCCCCGACCGAGATGAAAGAACTAAGAACACAGTTGGATGATCTATTGGAGAAAGGTTTTATTCAACCAAGCTCATCTCCTTGGGGAGCACCCACTCTATTTGTGAAGAAAGATGGCTCAATGCGTCTATGCATTGATTATCGTGAGCTAAACAAAGTTATAATCAAGAAACGATATCCATTACCCAGGATCGATGATCTATTCGATCAACTGTAAGGAGCATGTTTCTTCTCAAAGATTGATCTGAGGTCAGGGTATCATCAGTTGAAGGTCAGAACCGAAGATGTATACAAGACTGTATTTAGAACAAGATATGGCCATTACGAGTTCTTAGTGATGCCTTTTGGGCTCACTAATGCACCTGCAGCATTCATGGATCTCATGAATCGCGTTTGCAAGCCGTATCTAGACAAGTTTGTCATTGTCTTTATTGATGACATACTTATTTACTCCAAGAACCAAGCTGATCATAAGGAACACCTCCGATGCATCCTTAAACTTCTGCAACAAGAGAAACTCTACGCAAAATTCTTTAAATGTGAATTCTGGCTTCGAGAAGTCTAATTCCTTGGACACGTAGTAAGTGAGCGTGGTATCCAGGTGGATCCTGCTAAGATTGAAGCAATTATGAATTGGCAAGCACCAAAAACACCTACAGATATTCGTAGCTTCTTGGGTCTAGTAGGATACTACAGGCGTTTCATCGAAAACTTTCTAGGATTGCTGCACCTCTAACTTTGTTAACTCGTAAGAATGTAAAGTTTGACTGGGGTCCCAAGCAACAAGAATCTTTTGAGACCCTCAAGCAGAAATTAAGCAATGCCCCTGTGTTGACATTGCCAGAAGGGATAGAAGAGTTTGTTGCTTATTGTGATGCATCGCACACAGGTATGGGTTGTGTGCTTATGCAGAGAGGCAAGGTTATTGCCTATGCTTCACGTCAATTAAAAGTGCACGAGAAGAACTACACCACCCGTGATTTGGAATTGGGTGTCATTGTATTTGCACTCAAGCTTTGGAGGCATTACCTATATGGAACCAAGTGTGTAATCTATTCAGACCATAAAAGCCTTCAACACTTGTTTAACCAAAAAGATCTTAACATGAGGGAGCGTCCTTGGATGGAAACATTGAACGATTATGATTGCGAAATTCGCTACCATCCGGGCAAATCGAATGTTGTTGCTGACGCAATAAGCAGGAAAGAAAGGATTAAACCTATTAGGATCAATGCCAAAAGCATCGAATTAAGGAACAACTTGAATGAAAGGCTGTTAGCTGCTCAGAAGGAAGCTGTTTTGGAAACTAACTTTCCGAATGAAAAGTTAGGCGTAACTGCTGATCAATTGTCATATGGAAAGGATGGAATCCTTAGATTAAATGGTCAAATCTGGGTTCCAATCCATGAAGGACTTAGAGATGCGATCCTCCAAGAATCCCATAGTTCTAAATATTCAGTCCATCCAGGCAGTGATAAGATGTACCAGGATCTAAAGGCAAATTATTAGTGGATAGGTTTTGTAATGCTCCGCATTTTCCAAACTTTCTTATTTTAGCAAGGCGTGTTGTACTTTCCTTATTTAGATGCTTGTACTCTCGTTCCGTTTGTAATTCGAGACTATTGATCATAATGAAAACGAAACTATTTTGTGTATTCATATTATGTGCAACTGTTAATCGGTTTCTCGTTTGAACGAAATATTATTCAAGGATTCTCGATTCTATATTTATCGACACTTGATACTCGTTAAACTAATTGAAATTATTAACATAACAAGATTCGGATCCTAAATCTCGAAACTCGAAATCTTTGTGAAACGAATAATCGTTTAAAGATTTTTTTTATAAATATGGTTATTTATCTATCCTATTTTAATTAATTAATTAAGTTAATTAATACTATTATATAAAAAAAAGTTTATTTTATAATATCTACTAAGTCCCGTTAAATATTAAAGTTGCTAAACTAACTTAGTTAGTTTAAAACTATAAAGTTAGTTTTCTTTCTTTTATAATATAAACATAGTCCAGTGTTGGATCTGAGTTTGGTTTTTATTGTACTTTACGTTAAAAATTAAGATGGAAATGAATGAGTTGTGCAGCGGAATTAAGATGAAAACAAACTTTGCATACAATCAAACGAGAGTATTGCTTTGATTAAACATTTTTCACAATGAACCGAAAGATTGAATTTATTTCAATTACGATTACAATGCAATGATTGAATACAAACTCCCCCTCAGCCAGAGCTCAGTGTTTGTTAGTGCAAAGAAGACGATGTTGCAAAGAGCTAATAGAACAGTACAGAGCACTATTCTATTTATAGGCACTAGCAAACCACTGAGCATCTAAGCTGACGTCACCATGAAAGTGACATCTAACCTCCTAACAAACTCTAACCTCTGATCTATACAAACACTGCTATACTAACTACTGCTTATTACATTACATAACATAAAGACAGAGTAAACACATGCTGCATCCCTCCACTGCTGTGAACCCAGCAGTACTTGTCCGGATCAGCAGTGCTTGAAACAAGGCAGTAGATTGAGCAGCAGAGCTTTAGTCTTTCATCAGGTCTTTACTTGATCAGTAGTTTGTAGATCAGCAGATTGCATGATCAGTAGATAGGAGGTCAGCAGATGTTGAAAACCACTTTCAAGGGGAGAGACTTGTATGTAACATCTGCTTATTCTGGATCCACTGCTCTGACCCAGTTTTGGCTTTAATTATATGTTCCTCTGGTAGGGTTCAATCCCAACAATCTCCCCCTGGAACAGATAATGCCAAAACTCTTCATTATTGTGGAATTCTTTATTGCCTCATCAACAGTTCCCTTATCTGACCTTTAAATTGTAGTTCAAAGTCTAGGGCATCTGTGTCGTCATCATCCCTGCTAAGTGGAAGATCAAGGAGATCCTGCAAATCTTCAAGACTCAGGCCAAGAGCTTATTCCCTTGATATTTTCTTCACTTCTCCACCAGACCTGAGCAAAGTCAATACGTAGGTCTGTTTGTCAGTTTCCCACTTTTGTATTTTTGAGCCTGGTGGGTTTCTTGGGAGATGTTTATTTGCAGAGGTATTTGGTGAGGCAGGCCTATTCATAACTGGCTGAGCAGTACTTGCTGTTTGATCCAAGCCAAGAGTTTCTATGATCATTTTCTTTATGCCTTCTTTTACAAGGTCATCTCCTTTTATCAACTCTTGGATGGTTTCACCACCCAACTGTTTGTGTGTCCTTCTTTTATAGATGGTTACACCAGCTGGAGCAGTGGCTCTTTTGACTTGCAGCTTTGGTGGTCTTTTTGAGACCTCTGCTTTAGAGTAGTCAGGTTTTTGAGGAACTTTGGGATCTTTCTTCCTTAGTTCTTCCAACCTTTTGTAGGTGGCCCTGACTACATCTTCTTTCCACTTTGCTATTTGTCATTTAGACCCATAATCAGCAGCAACCAATTCCTCTTTCATTCTCTTCAGCTCAAGTGATTTATCAGGCACATTCTTTTTGAATTTTGACCATTCTGGAGGAGTGTGTTTGACCTCATTTTTTATCATTTCTTGAATCCTGGCTGCTTCTCGTTCAAGCTCAGGAATGGTCCACTCCTTGTACATGTGCTTTTCTCCCTTGTATTTCTTTGTTGCCATGATGCTTTCAATGTAGTCTTTTCTCAGAGTTTCATCTGCTCTTTCTGAAATTTGTTGACATACATTTTTTGCAAATTGTTCCAGGGATCTGACTTGTGTGAGCAAGTACTGATAGTTCTGCTGTATTTCCCTATCAGATTTCCCTTTTGTGTTTCTTTTTGAGATATCCTCAGCTTGCTTAGCCTTGAGTTTGAAATATTCTTCAATATTGTTAGGCCTGGGATATCCTTCAACTGATGGCAATCTCCTTTTAGCAGGATCATCCTCATAATAAAAGGACTTGATTTCATCTCTGACTGCAATGAGCTCAAAAGAAAATTGGACACCTGCAGGAGCTAAGGGCTGTTGAACTTGTGCTGATCAGAGAGGAACAGGTTTGGGTATTGTAACAATTGACAAGGATTTTGAAGATGTTGGTGGTGGTGAATTGTCATCATCTTTAAGAATTAGCCTTCTCCTTTTTGTTTGAGGAGGGACTGATGATGTTTTGGGTGGAACAGTGGTTGTGATTTGAGTGGCAGTGGTTTGTGATTGACTAACAGCAGTTGAAATAACTGGTACTTCAACCACTGTTGTCATTAGAGCAGATGTTATAACATCTGCTGTCTTCTGCCTTTTGGCAGGAGGTGATGTTGTTTTTGGTGGTGATGGTGGTAAAGCAGTGGATGTGGTATGTGTTGAGGTGGTGTGTGTTAAAGTGAGGACAGATGTTGAAACCACTGAAGTACCAGCAGTAGTTGATACAACAGGAGTTACAACAGCTGTTTTGGATGGTGGTTTTGGAGCAGACTTTGAATGTCTGGTTGGGATGGATTTGGGTTACCTTACTTTTCTAGTAGGCTTCTTCTTTTCATCAACAGGCTTTTCATCATCCTTTGATCCAGAAGTACCCTGATCTGGATAATCCACCCTAGCTTTCTTCTTGGCCTCTCTATCCTTTTTGACACTTGCAAATGCCTCTGCCAGTGCATTTGTGGTCACATCAATTTTCTTACTACCATCTGGCAAAGGGATGTTTCTGGTCATGGCATCCTTTTCTGGTTCAATGAAAAGATCATCATCTATTCCCTTCTTCTTCCACTCCTGAATTTTCTCCCCCTTTTTGGCATTATCTGGAGGGAGTTGATCAATAAAGAGGACAGTTGGAGGAGCAGTGCCAGTGGTATGCAGGATCTGAGCTTTTAGAGCCTTGAGATCAGCTTAGGTGTTCTTGAACCTAGACTCCAAAGTATTTCTCAGCTGTAGTACATGTTTTTCATGTTGCTGATCTGCCATTTGTGCTTGTTGATAGAGAAAAGGTTGAAATAAATTCCAGAGCTCATTTGTAGCAGGTGCTTGTGGTGGAGCAGGTGCTTGAGGTGGAACAACAGTGGATTATACCTTTTGTACCTGTAACAACTGTTGCAACATATCTTTGAGTTCTGCAACAGAGTTATCAAGTTTTTCAACACGATCCGTCAATTTCTGGTACTTTAAACCATCACCCAATTTAATGGGATCATCTGATTTCCCACTAGCAGTGGTTTTATCAGTGGTTGAGGTAGGGAGTTTATTCCAAACATTAACCACTGATGCCCCTTTTTCTTGGTACTGGGGTCTTCTTCCTTCAACACTTGACAGTCTTTTGATGTTGCCAGAGGTTAAGAAAAGTCCACTGGTAGATGTCAGAGGTGCTATGGAAGGAATTGCCTCCAAGGAAGTCTTATTAATGTAACCACTATCCAAATGTAAACCAGTGGGTTCAACATTTGTAGTGGCTGCTTCATTTGGAATACCACCAAGAGTTACTTGTAACTCAAGGGGTGTAACCTCCTCAGGTTGTGTTGGTGGGTTAGCAAGGATTGATACATCAGGCCCAGTCATTTGTTGAGGTATATTCTCATTAATAGGTGATTGAGAAGGACTGGTTGGTGCCTGGTTCAAATCGATTGCATCCAACAGAAGTTTAGTTGGTGTAGAAAGAGGATTTGCCCCGGGAATTGGGTTGTGGATGATGGAAATAAGTGCTTCCAGAGCATCATGATGTGGTGTCCCAATTTGTACAACCTGTTCTTTTTGTGAAGAAGCAGGAGGGGTTTCGACTATGGGTTGAGATATTTGTACCAACTGCTGTGAGGAAGTAGCAGCAATGGTTTCTTGTGACTTTTGTGTTGTCACTGGCAGTAGCTCTGGTATCTCATCCTCCAGAGATTCCTTTTTGATGGGTTTGGGGGGTTTTTGTGTTTTTCTTTTTGTTGGTTTTTTGGTGATTTTAGGTGTGGGTTTCAAAGCAGTTGTTCTGCTGCTTTGATCACCTTGAGCAGTGGGCTCAGCAGCAGATACCTGAGGAGCAGTGGTAACTGCTAAAATCTGCTCATGCACCTCTGCTTGTGTTTTGCAAGGTGTTAACATTCTTGAAAAAGTTTCAGTAGTTAAACTGTTTATTTGAATATAATCACCTTGGTTTATTACAGCAATATCATCCTTACCGAATTTCTTTTCAAAATAATAACTTAGAAATCTTGGAAACAGTAGGAATGATTTTGTTTCAACATTATTAACCAAATCATTAAAGATTTCCCGAGAATAATTAAAATTTTCTTCTTGAAGAATAGCATATCCCAGATTTTGAATCTTTAATGGTATTTCATTAAAAGAGGTGGTTTTTGTGACACCTGGGTCACTGCGACCATCAAACAAATACCAAACCAATGAAATATTGTATTTCATGCTTGGGATTTGTATAAATATGTGTATCATTTGCACATATCAATTTTTGTTCAATTCCAAACTCTAAATTTCTTTCTGGAAGGTTATACGCGCACCGATGCGTAAATATAACCAGTTTAATGCAACAAATACTCCGGAACATCAACATATACTTAACATACCTTAAATAACCCTTACATAACTTAGAAATAAGTTTTGAAGGCTTTGGTATGGCAAAAACAAGTTAATTCGCTTAAAGGGACTAAACTTGACAAACTGCGAAAGTATGCCAATTTGAACTGTAACGAACATTCCGGAACATGACCATAAGTTAAACACACCTTAAATATCCTTTATATAGCTTAGAAATAGGCTTTGAGGGGTTCGGTGTGCTAAAATAAACTTTTGGGTCATTCAGGGACTAAAAGTGTCAAAAAGTGCACAAGTTTGCACTTTTGCGCATAACTCACGTTCTGAATACATCCGGACATCCAAAAATTTATGTAAGCGCTAAAACATTTTATTTTAGTGTTTGGCATAAGAAAAATCCATTCGTCGCGTCATTTGGATCGTTTTTCGCGCTTATGCGCATTCCGTCGTAATTAAGCGAACATCGCGATCGTACGGCCAAATGAACCAACATCTGAGATATTTTTGAGCACATTTCAAGTTCCCTATACTTTAACTTCATTTTAGAGCTTTGAAATGGGGTTAACGGGGCTTAAACGTGTCAAAAACGCATCGAAAACCAAGTTTCGAGGCTGCAGGGACTGAAAATGTAAATCTGCCAAACAAGGTCCTTACGGACCTCAACACTGATAATGTTGAGGTCCGTAAGCAATCCCTAGACAGCAGAAACTTGGCAGAAACATTGGATCTGGTCCCTTTCACTTGTGCACATGGTATTGGGCAATACTAGGGGCTCCCATGGTATTGTAAAACCACTATCTTGAGGTGTATGGCCAAGATCAAAGCACGGTTTCCAAGAAACAATCTTAACGGCTAACCGAACACTATAAATACCCAACCCCCTTCCATTAAAAACCCACAAGAATCTTGATTTGAGAAGCTCTAAGTTGAAACCATTGTTTCATACCTGAGCTACTTGGATCGAGATTAGCATTCGGGGACCCTTTGTAAGTATTCCTTCGTTCTTTTATTACTTTTCGAGTCCGAAAGTCAAACTTTGTTTGACTTTCTGCGTTGACCAGTTTATGGTCAATGCGAAGTTCGTTTGAACTTCGCAACGTGATTGTAATCACGATGGTTATAGTCCTTTGTGACTATGCCTACTGATTACCACGTTGTCTAGGGTCGTAAGGGTAAGCGATCTAATAAATCGCTTATACCTTCGAACCCGACCCATTTTGGTCGATCATTAGGATCCGACCAAATACTTTAGGCCCATAGCATATAGGGAATAACCTTCCGAGGTTATACCCTATGGTCACATCGTTTGAGTAGTTGTATGATAGGTAGTTTATATGCCTTAGGTAAATTACCAAAATACCCTTTTCATGTGTAATTGGTAATTAAGCATATGTAACCTAAAATTTCATCACTTAACTGATTATGTAACATAATTAAACATTTTAGGCATATAATACTTGTCATAGGACTAGTTAGGCGAACGCGTTTCACGCGAACGACGCGTTAAAGTAGCATAAGCTACCTAAACGGGTCGTAATGGGTCGTAAGCACTTATGTTAGGTTTCATTTAGTATGTAGGCTTTGTTAAACCATATTACACGAGTCTCCATACTCGTTTGGTTTACAAACCCTCATTCTATCAAATCCTTCGATCTAGGTCCGATTTATTAACATAGTTACCTATATTAGGTGCCGTTTGATTCCGAGATCTCTAGCATTGTTTGGTTGTTACTCAAGGACTACTAAGCAATCTCAAGTGAGTACATAGACCCCTCTTTTACTGTTTTCCAAACTGTTTTGGGGTGAAACACATGTGCCTACTTGTTACTTTCATGTTTTCCATGTTTTCACATTATATACATGCTATGTTTATTAGTACACTATTAGTACATGATTTCATTACATTTTATGCTATGTATGTATGTCCATTGTGTGCATACTTAGTACATTGTTTTACATTTACATTTTATGCTATGTATGTCCATTTGTTACATACTTAGTACAGTTGTTTTCATCACATGCTTACAATTTGGTATGACATTTGGTTTGTTTAAAATGGAACAATACATTCATTAACATTAGCTACGCCGTTCGTTAGTAGGTAGTGGTACCATAGGAATTGACAACTCCCGTTCCTGAATTCCTGGGTAGGTGTGGATTGGAAGGAATGACCGAATTCGATACACATAACATAGATAAACCTTTAAATTGTTTAAGGGTTTATCGACTCAGTCTCAAGGCTTAGATGTATGCATTTTCACAATACCGCATAGATGTTTATATCAGTATAACATGCATTTGTTCCACAAAACATAGCTTTGATTTAAACCATGTTTTACTTCAATACTTTGTTTTTGTGCATATGGTTTAGTTGATATATTTCACTAGCCATACATATCATTTTGGTTACACATTACATGATTTACATTTGACACATAAACATTATTGACATTGGTTATACATTACATGAATTACATCTTGACATAAACATTTTGACATATTATTCAATACGTTTGGCAATTGGTTTAAACATAGACATCTTACATTGTTGGTTTGGTTTGAGTAAGTGATTTAAGTAACGAGGCATGTGTAATATGATACAAGCATGGTGGATACGCCGCTGGTACTTCCTATATATAAGTGATTGTATGGTATTACATATCGTAGCGTTATTTGAATCATTTAAATTTGGACATATAACATTTTATACAAATAACATACTTTTCACAATACATTGTTTTACAAACAACTTAATTTATACAAACTCATTTCACATGGTTATCCATTTAACCATGTGTTATTCTTTTATACATATATATCATTTGGTTTATTTATCACTTTTCAAATGATTTACAAAACAAAGCAAACTACAAGGTTCATGACTTAACATTTTCTTAAACATAAGTCATGAATCTCATTTTCACAAAACCTATGTATCTCACAGGCATTTTTATGCTGACGTACCTATTTTCACATGTGTTTCAGGATATGATGCATAGGATTTATCAAGATACACTTAGGTGGACTTGGGCCTTAGCGACAATAAAAGATGCAAGACTAGTCATTTATGTTATGTTTCTTTGATTGTCAAGACATTGTAACTCTTTTAATCAATAAAACAATATTTCAATTTCCAAGTGTTATGAAACAATGATTCTGTTACAACACTCCCCGACGTTTCTGCCACGTTTTGTTGTTTTACGTGGTCGGGGTGTGACAGAAAAGTTGGTATCAGAGCTCATGGTTATAGGGAATTAGGTTATTAGTAATGCTTTGACCTAGTCTATAACCTTCCTAGGACCCTAACGCAAGTTTACTTGTGTTTAGTCATAAAACAATACCGTCACCTATCCTTAGGTGACAACCACAACAAGAACACAAATTTCAAAACCACTTTGAAAAGCAATCATCTGTTCTAGGATGATTGATTACTAGGTTTTGAACCCTCAGTTATAAGGTTTTGAACCCTCTGTTAGAAGGTTTTGAAACCCTTTGAATTTTCAAAATCTCGTCAATGTTTGGGTCTTATAATGTGAACATGTGCAAACTGGAAGAGTGAATGCCTGTACCCTGAGTTTTCTGTCGAAGGATAGAGTGTTCGTACAAATCCGCAGTATCGGACCAGTCACTCTTACCTGGGAACTCTTGGGGTGAGTGTTCACTTATAGGCGAGCATGTCTTCAGTGATACATTAATATGACCTGTTTACTTTGATTAGTCACCGTCTCATTTGTTTACCTTAGGTAACAAACAAATGATCGCAATTTTCATGCGTTACCATTCTGTTTTGATTATCCAATAACCTTTCACTTGTTTCTTCCTATTTCTTTCATTTCCTTCTAGAATGTCTCTTCCTCTTAGCAACGGTCAAATGTCCGAGCAAACAGCCAAATTTGCCCAACGAATAGGCGAAGTAGTCCTGAAGACTGTTGAATTAGCTACTGCCATGTATCATCTCCAGGATGAAGCCACTCAAGAGTCACCAAGACAGGCAGGACCTAGTCAGGTGACAACACTACCAGCTAAGAAACCAATCGAGGAATCAAAGACCATGGATGAACGATCCCCTAAGAAGTCAAAGAAGCGAAAGGCTTCTCAGAACTTCGCCATGGTCGCTCACAATGGTAAAGCCGCCCCCAACCAACCATCTCAACCCCCTGCTAGGAAGCCATACAATGGAACTTCACCCTTGTGCAACCAATGTAACCTTCATCATCACCCTAGTGTGAAGTGCCGCAAATGCCAAATTTGTGGACTTAAAGGTCATACAGCAAGAGTTTGCCGACCTGCAGTTGCTCCAAAGCAAGCTGGCGACTCTGCTCAAGCTCGTTTTCCGTCTGGATCGTGCTACAACTGTGGCGAGACGAGCTATTACAGGAACAACTGCCCGAAGATTGTCAGTGCAAATCCAACCCTTGGATGAGCAGTTGGCCGAGTAGAAGATGTTGCTGTCTTATGCTTTTGTTTCTTTCGTTTTCTAGTAATGTGAAACAATCTGTTTTATTCATAAATAAAGTTGTTCGCAATTCTAATATACAAGTATAGTTACATGTGTGTATGGCATTTCCCTATAAATACCTACATTAAGGAACTATGTTCCTTACAAACTACTTTTGCGAATTTCCCATTTTTGTGTCTACTCATGATCCCCTCGAAAAATTTTAAGTACTCGTTTCATTCCAGGAGACGAAGTACAAGAAATAAAGGGAAATTATGAGTAATCGTGCTTTTTGCACATCTATGCCATTAAATCCTTGGTTAGATAACTAAGGGTATTTTAATCTCATACCCATTATGTTCTGACTTTTTCAACATGCATAACATAAGTTTTTCAAAACAACCTCCATGATTTCAAAAACATTGTCTATGTTTTCAAAAAATAACCTTCATGACTTCAAAATGTTATCAATACAATATATATCAAATGCATAATTACAAAAGCATCATTCATGTTTTCAAAAACCTTATACATAATTTCGAAATTCATCTCGCATGATTTAAAACATTTTTTTATATATACCTACCTAATACACCTACTTTATGATTTCAAAAGTATTATATATAAGGTTTCAAAAACATGAAACTCATTTTCTTAAAAGAACCCCATGCATAGTTTTCAAAAATATTTTCCTCATACATTGACTTAACCTTCAAATTCTGCTTCATATGTCGCCTTGACATATCCAGCATCTCAACTTCATAAGCATTTTTTTTTCTTCATATTTTGACTTAAGCACGTCCAGTGCAAGATTTCAAAACATCTTCAACTTCTAAAATCCATATGGGATCTTTTTATCTTCACATTTAGACCCTTGTGGATGATTATCATTCAAATCAGAGTCCTTAATTGGATTCCTTATGTACCTAAATTCGAACGTCTCGGTTCCTTATAATCGAAATCGAATTTTCTCTTTAAAAATCTTTCTATCTTTATAGTTAGATTCTTGATAATGTTTAAAGTACCAAATGAAATCCAAGGAATGGATTCCTAGTGTGCTTTAAATACATGTGCCCTGTTAGCAGAACAAATTTCTAGTTAAACAATTTTGTGGTTATGTGACTATGTGTTTATGCATCTTATGTTTTCTTTTATGCATTTTGTGTTTTTATACTCTGGGTATTCGTTATCCAAATCCTCGTAGAATCTTTCATATCTTCATATGAGGGATTCATAAGTAGGATATCCAAAGGTACTACCTTAAATCCTTAATGGGCTTCTATGTAATAGTTAAGACCCTTGGATTATATAGTACCACTCCATAATTCAAAAGAGACCCTTTTAGTGGTCTAGTCAAAAAGATTGATTCACAATCTGGTTAAAGAACGACATCTAGTGATGCAGCTGAACAGACTCCTTGATAGTCTATTTAGATCATTTATTGATTTAATTAAAAGGACTCTATGGCGGTCTAGTCACACTCATCACAGGTTTGTTCATTTGGTTTTACCCTATACATTATAAAATAGACTGTGTGAACTGTGAAAGGAATTGTCTAATTATGGACGCGTACATAATTATGAAATTTAGTGCACAGAAACCCAGTAAGATTTATTATGTGTAAGAACCGATAGTGACAACAATAACAAAATGAGAACGATGTAATGGAGGTACGGTGGACGCACCAATGACGCTACATATACTTGTATATAAGTATCCCTCTTACATTGCAAGCATAATGTTATTAAGGTTACTAGAAGTTCAGAACCCTAACCAATGTTGTTCGATCTTTTCAACTTCATGTTTTCAAGCTCTCACAAGTTTCCTCTGATTAAATTTCGGGACGAAATTTCCTAAAGTAGGGGAGACTGTGACACCTGGGTCACTGCGACCATCAAACAAATACCAAACCAATGAAATATTGTATTTCATGCTTGGGATTTGTATAAATATGTGTATCATTTGCACATATCAATTTTTGTTCAATTCCAAACTCTAAATTTCTTTCTGGAAGGTTATACGCGCACCGATGAGTAAATATAACCAGTTTAATGCAACAAATACTCCGGAACATCAACATATACTTAACATAACTTAAATAACCCTTACATAACTTAGAAATAAGTTTTGAAGGCTTTGGTATGGCAAAAACAAGTTAATTCGCTTACAGGGACTAAACTTGACAAACTGCGAAAGTATGCCAATTTGAACTGTAACGAACATTCCAGAACATGACCATAAGTTAAACACACCTTAAATATCCTTTATATAGCTTTGAAATAGGCTTTGAGGGGTTCGGTGTGCTAAAATAAACTTTTGGGTCATTCAGGGACTAAAAGTGTCAAAAAGTGCACAAGTTTGCACTTTTGAGCATAACTCACGTTCTGAATACATCCGGACATCCAAAAATTTATGTAAGCACTAAAACATTTTATTTTAGTGTTTGGCATAAGAAAAATCCATTCGTCGCGTCATTTGGATCGTTTTTCGCGCTTATGCGCATTCCGTCGTAATTAAGCGAACATCGCGATCGTACGGCCAAACGAACCGACATCTGAGATATTTTTTAGCACATTTCAAGTTCCCTATACTTTAACTTCATTTTAGAGCTTTGAAATGGGGTTAACGGGGCTTAAACGTGTCAAAAACGCATCGAAAACCAAGTTTCGAGGCTGCAGGGACTGAAACTGTAAATCTGCCAAACAAGGTCATTACGGACCTCAACACTGATAATGTTGAGGTCCGTAAGCAATCCCTAGACAGCAGAAACTTGGCAGAAACATTGGATCTGGTCCCTTTCACTTGTGCACATGGTATTGGGCAATACTAGGGGCTCCCATGGTATTGTAAAACCACTATCTTGAGGTGTATGGCCAAGATCAAAGCACGGTTTCCAAGAAACGATCTTAACGGCTAATCGAACACTATAAATACCCAACCCCCTTCCATTAAAAACCCACAAGAATCTTGATTTGAGAAGCTCTAAGTTGAAACCATTGTTTCATACCTGAGCTACTTGGATCGAGATTAGCATTCGGGGACCCTTTGTAAGTATTCCTTCGTTCTTTTATTACTTTTCGTGTCCGAAAGTCAAACTTTGTTTGACTTTCTGCGTTGACCAGTTTATGGTCAATGCGAAGTTCGTTTGAACTTCGCAACGTGATTGTAATCACGATGGTTATAGTCCTTTGTGACTATGTCTACTGATTACCACGTTGTCTAGGGTCGTAAGGGTAAGCGATCTAATAAATCGCTTATACCTTCGAACCGACCCATTTTGTGTAACACCTGTGTCTCCACGGCCATCAAACAAATACCAAGCCAATGAAATATTGTATTTCATACTTTGGACTTGTATAAATATGTGTATCTTTTGCACATATCAACTCTTGTTCGATTTCAAGCTCTAAATCGCTTTCTGGAAGATTATACGCGCTCTGATGAGTAGATATAACCAGTTTAATCCAACGAACACTCCAGAATAGTGAAATAGGCTTAACATACCTTAAATAACCTTTACATAACTTAGATATAAGTTTTGAAAGGTTTGGTGTGGTGAAATCAAAGTTTAATCGCTTACAGGGACTAAAGTTGACAAACTGCGAAAGTATGCCAATTTGAACTGTAACAGACCTTCCGGAACATGACCATAAGTTAAACATACCATAAATATCCTTTACATAGCTTATAAATAGGCTTTGAGGTGTTCGGTATGCTAAAATAAACTTTTGTGTCATTCAGGGACTAAAAGCGTCAAAAAGTGCACAAGTTTGCATTTTCGCGCATAACTTACGTTCTGAATACATCCGGACATCCAAAAATTTATGTAAGCATGACTACATTATATTTTATGGTTCGCCTTAAGAAAAATCCATTCGTCGCGTCATTTGGATCGTTTTTCGCGCTTGTGCGCATTCCGTCGTAATTAAGCGAACATCGCGTTCGTACGACCAAACGAACCGACATCCGTGATATTTTTTAACACATTTTAAGTTCCCTATACTTTAACTTCATTTTAGAGCTTTGAAATGGGGTTAACGGGCCTTAAACGTGTCGAAAATGGGCTGAATGCATGACAGGGACCAAAAGTGTAAATCTGCCAAACTTAAGCCTAGCGGTGCGGTACACTTTTAGCGTAGCGGTGCGCTAGGGGTCTGCAGACCAGATGCAATGTACTTAACAGCCTGTTTTCAGCTGGATTAACCACAACCACACATTCCTAATTATCTAGTCATCTGATAAGGATGGATTTCCAGCCACCATAAGGTTCTGACAAGTGTACGGGTTGGATTCATGGCACGTTTTCCATGGAACGATCCTAACGGTTCGGGTATTCCTATAAATACCCAACCCACACAACCTCATTTTGCACAAGAATTCTGATTTGAGAGCTCTAAGTTGAAACCATTGTTTCATACCTGAGTTCTTGGATCGGGATTAGCATTCGGGGACCCTTCGTAAGTATTCCTTCGTTCTTTTCCTTATTTTTACTGCTTTTCGAGTCAGAAAGTCAAACTTTGTTTGACTTTCAGCATTGACCATTAGCATTGACCAGTAATGGTCAATGCGAAGTTCGTTTGAACTTCGCAACGTGAGTGTAATCACGTTGGTTATAGTCCCTTGGGACTATGCCTACTGATTACCACGTTGTCTAGGGTCGTAGGGTAAGCGATCTAATAAATCGCTTATACCTTCGAACCCGACCCAGTTTGGTCGATCATTAGGATCCGACCAAATACATTAGGTGACCATAGAGTAGGGAATAACCTTCCGAGGTTATACCCTATGGTCACATCGTTTAAGTAGTTGTATGATAGGTAGTTTATATGCCTTAGGTAAATTACCAGAATACCCTTTTCATGTATAATTGGTAATTAAGCATATGTAACCTAAACTTTTGTCACATAACTGATTTTGTAACATGTTTAGGCATATAACACTTGTCATAGGACTAGTTAGGCGATCCGAACGCGTTCCACGCGAACGACGCGTTAAAGTAGCATAAGCTACCTAAACGGGTCGTAATGGGTCGTAGACACTTAGGTTAAGTTTCATTTAGTATGTAGGCTTTGATTAACCATATCACATGAGTTCCTACACTCATTTGGTTTACAAACCCTCATGCTACCCAGTCTTCCGATTTAGGTCCGGTTTATTAATGTAGTTACCTATATTAGGTGCCGTTTGATATTCCGCGATCTCTAGCATTGCTTGGTGGTTATCCTAGGACTTCTGAGCAATCTCAAGTGAGTACATAGACCCCTCTTTTACTGTTTTCCAAACTGTTTTGGGGTGGAACACATGTGCCTACTTGTTACTTTCATGCTTTCCTGTTTTCACATCATATACCGGCTACGTTTGTTAGTACATTATAGTACATCGTTTTACATGACATTTCATGCTAGGTGTGCCCATTGTGTGCATTACTTAGTACATTGTTTTACATGACATTTCATGCTAGGTGTGCCCATTGTGTGCATTACTTAGTACATTGTTTTACATTACACTTCATGCTAGGTGTGCCCATTGTGTGCATTACTTAGTACATCGTTTTACATGACATTTCACGCTATGTATGTTCATTTGATTACATACTTAGTGCATTGTTTTCACATGCTTACATTTTGATATGACGTTGGGTTTGTTTAAATGAATTTTTCACAATACCGCATAGATGTTTATATCAGTATAACATGCATTTATTACACAAAACATAACCTTGATTTAAACCATGTTTTACTTCAATACCTTGTTTTTGTGCATTTTACATATGGTTTAGCTGATACATTCCACTTGCCATACATGACATTTGACAAAGACAATTGACAAAGACATTTGACATGGACATTTGACATAGACATTTTGACATGATTTACATTTGACACATAAACATGTTTGACATTTGTTTTACACTACATGATTTACATCTTGACATAAACACTTTGACATATTATCCAATACATTTGACAATTGGTCTAGACATAGACATCATACATTGTTGGTTTGGTTTGAGTAAGTGATTAAGTAATGAGGCGTGTGTAATATGATACAAGCATGGTGGATACGCCGCTGGTACTTCCTATATATAAGTGTTTGTATGGTATTACATATCGTAGCGTTATTTGAATCATTTCAGTTTGAGACATATAACATTTTATACAAATAACATACTTTTCACAAGACATTGTTTTACAAACAACTTATTTTATACAAATCCATTTTACTATGGTTATTCATTTAACCATACCTTATTCACTTATTTATACATATCATCTGAACTCATTGTTTTTCAAATGATTTACAAAACAAAGCAAATTACAAGGTTCATGACTAAACATTTTCTCAAAAATAAGTCATGGAACCTATTTTCACAAAACCTATGTATCTCACAGGCATTTTTATGCTGACGTACCTATTTTCACATGTGTTTTTCAGGAGCTGTTGCATAAGATGATCAAGATACACATAGGCAGACTTGGGCTTTAGTGACAATAAAAGATACAAGACTAGTTAATTATGTTGTATTTCCTTGTTTGTTAAGACATTGTAACACTTTTAATCAATAAAACGAAACTTCAATTGCCATGGATTTGAAACAATTAATTCTGTTACAACACTCCCCGACATTTCCGCCACGTTTTGTATGTTCTACGTGGTCGGGGTGTGACAGAAAAGATGGTATCAGAGCCAATGGTTATAGGGAATTAGGTTATTAGTAATGCTTTGACCTAGTCTATAACCTTCTTAGGACCCTAACGCGAGTTTACTTGCGTTTAGTCATAAAACAATACCGTCACCTATCCTTAGGCGACTACCATAACAAGAACATAAATTTCAAAACCGCTTTGAAAACTAATCATCTGTTCTAGGATGATTTATTACAAGGTTTTGAACCCTCTATTGTAAGGTTTTGAACCCTCTGTTATATGGTTTTGAACCCCTTTGAATTTTCAAAAATCTCGTCAAGGTTTTGGGTTTTAAATAATGTGAACACGTGCAAACTGGAAGGGTGAATGCCTGTATTCTGGGTTTTCTGTCTAGGCAAGCACTTCGTATACATCTCATCAGACGCGAGACCAGTTGTGCTTACCTGGGAATTCTTGGGATGAGTGTTCACTTATAGGCGAGCATGTCTTCGCGATACATTATTTTTGACCTATTTACTTTGATTGGTCACTGTGTGTCGTTTGTTGCTTTGTAGTAACAAACAAATGACCACTATCCTTGCTTTCTTCAGATTTGTTTCATCTCATTCTTTTCGTCTAATTCTCTCACTCGTTTCCTTTCATGTTTCCTCTTTTAGAATGCCTCCTCGACGCGAAAACCAGATAGCGACTGCCGAACTGGCAGAAATTATTGCGCAGCAAATGGCTGCTCAATTCCCAAACCTCTTTGCTCAATGGAATCAAGCCAACAACAACAACAATGGTCCATGCAATTTCAAGAGTTTTAACTCGGCGAAACCACTCAAGTTTAGTGGTTCTGAGGGAGCGACTGGGCTTCTTCAATGGTTCGAGAGCATTGAGAATACTTTCCGCCACGTGCAGTGTCCTGACAATCGTAAGGTCGAGTTTGCTTCGAGTGTGTTCCAGAAGAGAGCCCTTACGTGGTGGAACGGGGTTATGAGAGATCGAGGTGCAGAAGTTGCTCTAGCACAGACATGGGCTGAACTTAGGGCCCTTATGATGAAGGAATTCCGTCCTCGTCACGAGATCAGGGCCTTGGAAAGGGAATTCGACAATCTTGAGCAAGACAGCGGTGAGCATCGAGCCTACACGGACCGTTATGAAGAGTTAAGTCTGTTATGCCCAAACATGGTCACGCCTTTGGATAAGGCAATCGAAAAGTACATTGATGGCCTTCCTGACTCAATACAAGACATTTTGACAGGTAGCAACCCTACTACTGTTAGGCAGGCCATTGAGCTATCTGCAACCTTGACTGAATCGCAGATCAGGAAACGTAAGCTTTTCCGAAAGGGTGACAAGAAACTGGTCGAGGAATCGAAACCAATCGAGGAATCAAAGACCATGGATGAACAGACAGGATCCTCTAAGAAGTCAAAGAAGCGAAA
>JARYGA010039736.1:0-45909 GCA_030545235.1 Helianthus tuberosus | reverse complement strand
TAACCAACCCGACTCGACCCGATCCTAAACCCGTTCTGACCCAAACCCGTTTCGACCCGAACCAAAATAACCCTTTTTTTAATTAACCCATTTTAGCCCGAACCCGTTTCGACCCGAACCCATTTTGACTCATGACCCGACCTGACCTGTTTGCCATAAAGGTTTTTTCCATGCCTTCAACAATGTGTCAGTGATGACATGGTTATGGTTAAGGTCAGTTCTCTTAAAGCATGGATAGCACTACTGTTATCTTTCAATCTTGAAACTAGAGACGGCAAAATGGACCTGTTAGGTGGGTTGGATAACAAGTCAAAATGGGTAGATTTTTGTGCAGGTTGAGTTGGGTTGACCCGCTAACGTTTATATATAAATGTAGTGTTTTTATTAATCTAGATTATTAATGGTTTCTTTTCTTCAGTTAAATGCAGACGTGGATCAGAAATGATTGGTCGTGGCTTGTTCATGAAGAAGGCTCAGCGAAGGGACGAACAAAGTTGTCGAGCTAGCTTTTTTGGATATATAAATTTACTACAAAAGTTGCAAATACATAGTGTAATTGATACATTCTGTAGTTTGCTTTATATCTTCTTCAAATGATTGGTCGTGGCTTGTTCATGAAGAAGGCTCAGCGAAGGGACGAACAAATTTGTCGAGCTGGTTTTTTTGTATATATAAATTTACTACAAGAGTTGCAAATAAATAGTGTAATGGATACATTCTGTAGATCGCTTTATATCTACTTCAAATGATTGGTGGTGGCTTGTTCAGGAAACCTATCGCGTAACTTGTTATTTGGATCTCATGTGTTTGGCTTGGGTCTCAATAATAGAGTATACTGCACACCTTGTTTTTTATTTCACTTCCAACACCATATCAAGCCATCATGACTGACGTGATGTCGTGGTCACAATCAAATTTAATCTCAATACAACTAAATAGATAGCGGTAAGTGGGTATCGAACACAGGGAGTTTGTGGAAAATGTGTTATTTGAGAATTTATCTAGATTAACTAAATTAGACTAATTGCAAGAAAAGTAAAATTCAAGAGTTGGTTGAATTGGATTGGTTTTAAAAACTAAAAATACTAATTAATTTGCAAGATGAAAGTTGAGTTTGTAAACAATTTGGAGACGAATGACCATCCTAAGTTTCCGGTTTGTTTCAACAATTGTGTTATCATCCACTAGAAAGAACTACATAGACATAGTTCGTGTGTAATTACTTATTGTGATAAAAGGGAACGAAGTACTCAGATTCCTAGAACGTGAGGTTGTTACCCGATGACCAATCAACCCAATCCTAATTTTACCCATGATATCTCGATTGCCAACGGCACCAAGAACGTATGGTTTCAAACTAGAAAAATCATAAGAATTAACAATTTACAAATAAGCAATCACACACCATGATAAACAAGACATAGATAAAGTTTATCATTCTAGAAATATGGAATCAAAACACAACCGTCTTAAACAAACCTTCAACCTAGGATGATCATAGAGTGTTTAGCCACGCATAGCTTCAAACAACATCTTAACAAAAGTTTCAATGTTCATATGGATCACCAACATAAAAACTAATGATTAACTCTTGTTCTTCACACCAAAAAGTCTCCAAGAAGCTCCCAATTTCGTGTACAAGCAAGTGGTAACCGAAAACCAATCATAAGTCCCCTTAAAACCTCTTGAAATCGACAATAAATGATGAAGTTACATTTTTAGATCAGTCGGAGGCGTAACCTACGGCTCCCAGCCGTAGGTTACGGCTGTCAGCAGGTCTAAGTCAACATAATGAGCCGTAACCTACGGCTGGGAGCCGTAGGTTACGGTTCTGACTGATTCTTTACGGCTCCCCTCTCCTGTTTTACGGCTGGAACATTTGGCAAATGATGGGAGCCGTAGGTTACGGTTCTGAGTGACTTTCTTCTCCTTATTTCTTCATCAATTTGCCATTTCCTCACTTCTCGATTTCGCCAACTTCCACCATCCTTCTAATCTTTCTAAATCCCTCATCTTGAGTACTTTAACACCTGCACATCATTTCATCTAGTGGTTACCAAGTTCAAACAATTAACCGGGTAAAGTATGAGATTTCAATCTATTTAGCTCATTCAAGGGTTGTCCTACGGACCACCCGTCACATCCCCACACTTACCCGTTGCTTGTCCCAAGCAACCCATTCAAAAATTATTCAAAACCACTAGCGATCAATTATGCAAACCAAGCTAAATGTGTCATCCTTTTACTAACTTTCAATCATACCACAAGACACACACCTCACAAAAATCTCTCGGTTACAAGAATTATTAGCATAATGTTGAACCACTCAATGCGTGTGTGTGTGTGTGCGACAATAAGCTTGTATAAAAATCAAGTTTCCTCCTAACAAATATCTAGCATGCTTTTGAATCAAAGGAACTTAAGGGTTGTAACGGGGCTAGGTGTAAAGGTAGGAAAATGGAGGAATGCATACATATAAGAGCTAATTGATTTGACCCGGCTTTTTATTTCTACTACTACAAAGCAAACACCAAATATATACAAAACTTCTTCAACATCTCAACTACTATTGCAACTAAATACTTTTTTTTGTATTTTTCTCATTTTTTTTTCTTTTTTTTCTCTTTTTTTTTTTTTTCTTTTTGTCTCATATCGAACTTCAACAATATATACAAGAACATCAACACCACATGCTAAATTTCCTAAACCGGGTCATCTCAATAGGTAAAATTTATATAGGAAGTAGGCTTGGGTCACAACCGAATGGTTTAAGGCTCAAACGTGGCTTTCTAAGGACCAAACCCCCACCCCTCACAATACCAAGCTCATATATGTAAAGTATGAGGTCCAACCCACCAATCCCGCACTCTCACACATCTAGACGAGGCTACCTAAAAGTCCCCTATCATTTCCAAAAGCATGCTAATTCTAGGATTTAACAAGAATTCGTACACAAGTTCTATTAACACACGACACACACCGCCACTCAAACAAAGAAATATCAATAACAATCATATGTGGCTCAAATTCTCACCAAGAAAAGACTAAGAATAGGTGTCGGTGTGTCAAGCGGGACAAAATCAAGCTTTCAAATTTTTACAATTTTTCGCTCGTGTTTACAAAAAAATTTAAATTCTCAAAAATTTTCCCCATCCCCACACTTGGGATACATTGTCCCAATGTATGTCTTTGAGGGAAAGATCGCTTTTAACCAACAACATTAGCTTTTGCTAATATTCTCAAATCCCAACTTTTTTTTTTTTTTTTTTTAACAAACAAACTAACTACTAATATTTCAAAACGAAAGAACATAACAAGATTAAGGAAAGAGTACATTGACCTGGTGAAGTTTGACATAACAGATGTTGTAGATCATTTGATTTCCTATCACCACCTTCACACAAATATCTGCATATCTTCCCCACACTTGAACGTTGCCATAGCCCTGAAACATAGAAAAATAACAAAACAAACAAGATCAATGTAAAATCCCCGGGTTGCCTCCCGAGCAGCGCTAAGTTTTCAGGTCTTCAGCTAGACCATGCCACCCCCCATTTATGGTGGCTCAAAGAAACGATTTCTATCATCTCCATTATTTCCTTGTGCCATTGAACAAAATGCATCCATCTCATGTTCGTTCGGTGGAAAATCATGTACACTCCTGCTTGAACCTTCATACTTTTCTTCACGACCCGGTGGTTTATTCGTTTTCGTTCTTTGACACATGCTTTTCATATGACCATTAGATTCGCTACCCTTCCCCTCAATGGACTCATAACTAATAATCCTCGTATGAACATCAAAGAACAACTTACGGCTCTTTTCGGTCATAATAATGATCCCGTCTCTACAATTGATTTGAGCATTTGCTGTATAGAGAAACGGTCGACCTAAAATCACCCTTTGTTGCGACGCCATCTTGGTAGTTGCATAATCTAAGACCAGAAAATCCACCGGGTATTCGAATTCTCCTAACCGAATCATAACATTCTTAACCATTCCCCGTGGACGCCTCCAACTCTCATCCGCCAAGCTCACCATGGTGTCTACATCTTCAAGTGGACCAAAATCATACATATCATATAAGTCACCTGGTAGCACACTCATACTCGCCCCATAATCCAATAATGCATGGGGAATTTTTAATTTCCCCACTCGGATAGGCACGATTGGCGCTCCATACTCTTTATCATTTTCGACTTCGGCATCTTTCTCCAAACCTGCATTCACTTGATACGAAGAAGTTAGCAATGTTTCATTAAGTTCACTATTAGGAACGGTACTTACCATATTGATATTAACACTTTTAATGTTTTTAGGGTTTGTCACCGTGTCACTTTGTAGTTGGCTTTTTGCTTTCTTCAATATCGCCACATCACTTGCAAGTTGACTCATTTGGGTAGTCAACGACTGAATTGCTTTATCACGGATTTCGTCTTTTTGAATGCGAGCATCATCAAGTTGATTCCTCCTTTGCATCTCCGCTTGCATCGCTTTCAACATCTCCATGATCTCATTTCCACCCGAAGAACCTTGACCCGAAAACCCACTTTGATTATTGAACGGTTGATGCGAACCAAAGTTACCTTGATTCCCTTGAAAATTCAGGTTGGCTTGATTCGAGGGGTTCCCATATCGAAAGTTTGGGTGGTTTCTCAACCCGGGGTGGTAAGTGTTAGAATTCATGTTATAATTTCTACCACCCCCTCCTTGACCTTGAACAGCATGAACCTCTTCATATTGCCCATCACCTCCTTGGCAATTTTCAGCCGCATGACCTATTTCATTACACAATGCACAAACATCATAAATTTGATTAGTAGTTTGAACATTACCATCGTCAACTGCATGAACTTGCGATCTCGTGACAGCCGGTCGTGCTCTCCTTGATGCTTGAGCTTTCCTCTTTGAGGTAATGGCCATTTGTTCCAAGAACTCCCAATCCTCATCTTCATAATTTGTGCCAAAAGTCCCATTTGTGATGGACATTAGATCACGTGCATCCTCGGCACACAACCCTTCATGAAAGGCGTTCATCAACTCCCAAAGCTCAATCCCATGGTGTGGACAATTTTTAATCATCATGTTTAAGCGCTCGAAGGCTTCATGGAACATTTCGCCTTGTTGTTGTTGGAAACTTCTCAACCCTTTCCTAGCATCATTGGTCTTTTGGGCGGTATAAAATTCGTCTAAGAAAGTTTGTTGCATTTCCCCCCAAGTGTAAATAGATGCCGAAGGCAAAGTATAGAACCACTTCTTTGCCTTATCCTCCAAAGAAAATTGAAATAGTACCAACTTAATATCATCGGCCGAAAAACCTTGACTCCCAAGAGTATTGCAAATTGAGTCATAGGCCTCCAAATGGAAATAGGGTTCCTCCGTTGCTAAACCCTTATATTTCGGCAAACTTTGTAGGGAATTAGTCCTTACTTCAAAGGTTCTTCCTTGGTTGTTATGAGGAATAACCACCGGTGAAGGATTGTGAGTAATCACCGGCCTAAAATGCGCTTCAATACCCCTCGCATGCTCTCTAAGATGCCTCCTTGGTACACCAAACCTACCCCTTGGACGAACTCCCATTGGTCTTGGTATATGCCCTTGTGGTACATTTGGTTGTTGAAATTGTTGTTGTGGCATGGGTGGGTTTTGAATTGGCCTTTGGAATTGTTGTTGAACATTCGGTGGACGAACTTGTTGCAATGGTATGGAACGTTGCATTTGTGGCCCTTGTGGCCTTTGCCGAATGTGTTGTGGTATAAGTTGTTGTTGTTGCACCCCACCAACATTTGGCATTACTTGCATTTGGCCTTTCATGTAACCGAATTCCCCTTGATCTCCATCACCCCCATAAGCATACCCGTCTTTATCAAAACCCTCAAACTCCTCAAATCCTTCATCATACCCATCTCCTTGAATTCCCGAAGATTGCCCAAATGGAAGAGTCGAGTATTGGAAACCCGACTGGTTTGACGGTCGAAACGATGTAGCATGAACAATGGTCGAGTTTGCTGCTATGGTATGGCTTGAATATGATGGACCTGCACCCGGAAAGAAATGGGATAATGGTGGTATAGTAGTGGAAGGATTAAAGGTGATGGTTGGTTCTTCTTGGGTAGTAATGGGTTGTGTGGTGTTGGTTGGTGTAACATTTTGAATTATGGTGGGTTCGGTAGTATTTGGTGGAATGGTGGTATTTGGTGAAGGTTGAGTGGATGTTGGTATAAATGGTGGAGTAGGTTCACCCGTAGTGGGTAGTGGTGGTGGTGGTGGATCCATGTATCTCAGTGGTGTAATTGGTGTAGTTGGTGTTGTTGGTGAACCGCTAATTGTGTTCTCCCTTAACAAAATTCTGTTTGCTGGCAAAGTTCGTTCGATTTCCGGATCAAATGCTAATGGTGAAAGCTTGTGAGAGCTCCTAGTATGCATGCACCTGTCAATACCTGCACACTAACACACCCAGCGTAAACCAGAAAAATAACAAACTTAAGAAAAGAACAAAAATAACACACGTTGCGCACTACTCCCCGGCAACGACGCCAAAATTTGACGTGATGTCGTGGTCACAATCAAATTTAATCCCAATACAACTAAATAGATAGCGGTAAGTGGGTATCGAACACAGGGAGTTTGTGGAAAATGTGTTATTTGAGAATTTATCTAGATTAACTAAATTAGACTAATTGCAAGAAAAGTAAAATTCAAGAGTTGGTTGAATTGGATTGGTTTTAAAAACTAAAAATACTAATTAATTTGCAAGATGAAAGTTGAGTTTGTAAACAATTTGGAGACGAATGACCATCCTAAGTTTCCGGTTTGTTTCAACAATTGTGTTATCATCCACTAGAAAGAACTACATAGACATAGTTCGTGTGTAATTACTTATTGTGATAAAAGGGAACGAAGTACTCAGATTCCTAGAACGTGAGGTTGTTACCCGATGACCAATCAACCCTTACCCAATCCTAATTTTACCCATGATATCTCGATTGCCAACGGCACCAAGAACGTATGGTTTCAAACTAGAAAAATCATAAGAATTAACAATTTACAAATAAGCAATCACACACCATGATAAACAAGACATAGATAAAGTTTATCATTCTAGAAATATGGAATCAAAACACAACCGTCTTAAACAAACCTTCAACCTAGGATGATCATAGAGTGTTTAGCCACGCATAGCTTCAAACAACATCTTAACAAAAGTTTCAATGTTCATATGGATCACCAACATAAAAACTAATGATTAACTCTTGTTCTTCACACCAAAAAGTCTCCAAGAAGCTCCCAATTTCGTGTACAAGCAAGTGGTAACCGAAAACCAATCATAAGTCCCCTTAAAACCTCTTGAAATCGACAATAAATGATGAAGTTACATTTTTAGATCAGTCGGAGGCGTAACCTACGGCTCCCAGCCGTAGGTTACGGCTGTCAGCAGGTCTAAGTCAACATAATGAGCCGTAACCTACGGCTGGGAGCCGTAGGTTACGGTTCTGACTGATTCTTTACGGCTCCCCTCTCCTGTTTTACGGCTGGAACATTTGGCAAATGATGGGAGCCGTAGGTTACGGTTCTGAGTGACTTTCTTCTCCTTATTTCTTCATCAATTTTCCATTTCCTCACTTCTCGATTTCGCCAACTTCCACCATCCTTCTAATCTTTCTAAATCCCTCATCTTGAGTACTTTAACACCTGCACATCATTTCATCTAGTGGTTACCAAGTTCAAACAATTAACCGGGTAAAGTATGAGATTTCAATCTATTTAGCTCATTCAAGGGTTGTCCTACGGACCACCCGTCAATGACCAATGAAGAATCAAGTATTTTTTATTTCTATGTGATGTGAATTGAAATTGGGAATTGCCGCATTAGGACCAAAATGTACAGAATTTGATGCTCATTGTAACTATGTTTCTAGATTTTAATAATTCAAAATCAAAAGTTTTCTTTGGTTCTCAACTAGATAGAGGTACAAAGGTGTAGATTGGAAGGATTGGAGTTCTTTTGTAAATATGTAATTTTGTAGTCTTGTGTCGGCCCGGCTTGGGTCGTCGTTTTTTCGTTAATGAAGTTTACCGTTAAAAAAAAAAACAGTTTGTATATAGTTGTTTTGTTAATAATAATAATAATTATAGATTTTTTTTGTTTTTCTATATATGGTCGTATGGGTGAAAATTATGGTCATATTGGTCGTATGATGGGCAAAAAGTGGTCACACAGGTCATCAGATGAAAATGAGTCACAGGTACGGATTGTGTGACAGGCGAAAAATGTCATACGGATTGTGTAACGTCAACATTTGTAATGGACATCATAATTGAATCTTATATCAGTTAGGACACCCGCCGCAACGCGCGGACATTCCCACTAGTATTGAGTAAAAGGTAATTTTAAAAGTAAATTTAATTATTTTGACCATTTACTCAATAGCAACAAGAATTTACTAATCATGTGGTTAAGGGTTTACGTACAACTTCTTCCAAAACATACTAATATTACAGTATTAGTATTTGTACATTCTAAACATGACACTGTCATTTTGGTTTATTTATAAAACTAGGTTTTTACCCGGGATTGCTTCCCGGGCTCGGGAAACTTAGTTATATCAATTATTACTTGTTATTAATACGACCTCATTACATCAAGCATCTCATTGGATTCAACAACAATGTCTTCACATCACCGGATTAGATCATAAACCCATATTAGAGGTCAAACAAAAGCACAACAGGACCACATGAATAACATCATTTCCAATTTTACTTCAATGCACTTACATGATCGCGTGATTTGGGATTTTGTAAAAATGTTTGTTCTTGTACTTGTTAACAAAATTACATAGAATTCAAGAAAACAAAACAATGACTTAAAGAACTATACTTTAACACCCAATCTGATCGAGCAAACAGATGTTGACCAAAAGTCAAACAGTTGTTCACCAAAAGTGAAATAGATGTTCAATCAGATCCACTGTCTTCTTATAATTTAGAACTGTTTTCCTCTTCAAAACACTGTTCAACCTAACATGGGTTTCCATGAACTGTTGACCTAAAGTCAAACAGATGTTAAAACTACTGTTTGAGTTATTCAAACGTCTGTTGAATACTAAATGAGATGTTGACCAAAAGTCAATCAGATGTTGACCAAAAGTCAAACCGAGTATACTGTCTTTAGCTTACATCTCTGCATTGTTTCCGTTAGACATGGACCTAATAATTTACATGTACATATATTGTTTTAGAATCACAACTTCAAAACTAAACAAACAAGTCTAGTATCACTTTCGAAAAGCAAAGAACTACAACCCAAAAACTTGGTTCAATGTATCCTTCTACATTTGCCTTCTTCAACCAATGAACATTCATCCGAACATAAAAAGCTTTTTACCTTTCACAAAGTTAAGTTTAAATGCTTGACCTGGAGCCATGCCTTTATCTCTCACAAACTTTCTCATTCCTTGCAGATAATATCTTGGTTGACCTCGAGATGAACCTATAGCAGCTTGAACATTCCAAACATCACTTGTCACGTCCACAATCTTCAAACCCATCTTACGATTCAGTCCAAGATCTTCAGCCTGTTTTTTAAAAAGGCACTGTAACAAACAACGAACAATTCAATAAACAAACAATTAACACATCTTTAAAATCTGACTAAAGTATTATATATTAGTAAACTCATCATCACAAACTTACAAAATGACCGTCCACACGGAAAGAAATAGGTACGATCTGATTATCTTCATTCACATCGACCATACCACCTTCATTGACATTAACGATGTCCTGTACAGCTTCAGTATCTGAACTCAAGACAATCTCTTCTATCACCTTTTCTTTAACAACAGCACAAACCTCCGGTGGAAGCACTAAATCACATGTAGCACAATTGAAAACCGTGATATGAAAAGTCTGAAGATCTATCATCTCAAAGATAATGAGATGATCAGCAGTTATTGACAATTCATTCTTTATCTCCTTCCATCCGGTAATTATGTAAAGTTCATTGTTGATATCTTCCATCCCTACAGACCAGTTCTGGTTTTCAGATCCTTTAATAAGAACCGGATATGAAGGAATAGTGTTTAACATCTTGTGATGAACAAAAGAACGATTAATACTCTACAATCAGAATAAAACACATTATATAGTACATTAGTAAAAATATATCAGAAAAGTAAGTAAACAAATAAAAAACAACAATTAAACAACTGTATCTTCAAAAAAATTACATGATGAATAATATTCGAAGTTACATACCACATAATCTTCGTTACCAGATGGTTTGTAGTAAAATTCTTCACAAGGAGCAAGAGCAATGTCTTGATAAAAATACAATATTCTGAAACTTTCTAATGCTTCTTCATAATGAAATATCAACCATGAATCTGAAGGTATTTTCAAACTGTCTACCAACTGACACCAACCATTATAGAAATAATATATGTCATTGCTTAGAGGATAGATCTTGACTTTAAAAACATTTCCAGTTGTGGCCCGGATGTTTGTATTTCCAGTTGGATAATTAAACTGTTGAATCCAATTTTGATACTGTTTTGGGAAAATCTAAGCATAAATAAAAGAAACACTTTTATTGCTAAATATGATACGAAAAAAATAAAATTAAGTGTTAAACTAAGATCGGATAAAATTACTAACCAAACATTTCCTTTTACTGTCTTCAAGGTAACACGGAAATCCATAAATCATTCTCACGTAAAACTGTAAGAAACAAATGAATACAATCTATTAAGGTATGCAATCCATTAAGAAACATATAGAATCAAAATCAATAACAGTATCAATCATATAGAATCAAAATCAATAACATTAAGAAACAAATGAATACAATCCATTAAGGTATGCAATACATGTAAATAAAAGATGATACAACTAATATATATCAAAATAACAATAGACAACATAAAAAAGGTGAGAATACATCATTTAAAAACAGTATACCAAGTACTAATCAAAATAAGTTCAACTTTTCAAATACACATGAGAATACATCAGTTAAAATTGGAAATTTATATTATACTTCAGAATAACATCGTTAGACGAACAACTTTACAAATAAACGTGACAATACATTAGTAAAGATTGAAATTTTATATCATACATCAGAATCACATCAACAAATTTATAAATAACTTTACAAATACAAATGAGAATACAATAGTAAAGATCAAAATTTTATATCATAAATCAGAATAAGATAAATAAATGAGAAAAGTGAAATCCAATAAAATCAACAATGAATAAAACAAATGGTAGATACACGAAATGCATATCACTTTTTTTAGAATCATATATGTGTATCATAATATGCATAATAACTACATAGTAATCGGATATACAAAAAAATTAGGACTATCAGAAGTTGTTCCAGTGTAAGCCGCAACAATAAACGCAATCATAACCAACAATGGATTGAAAAAAAAAACAGGGAGATACATGAATACACCGCCGTCGATACAACTTCTTCATTAAAATAGCAAGAACCATAATCGGCTATTGAATTCAAAACTAAAAGCATAAACATGAAAAAATACAAAACAAATCAGATTATTTAACAATACCTTTATTATTATACAAGATGATATTTATGAAGATCGGAAGAAATCGAAGAAGATGACAGAGTTTCTTGGAGAAAGTGTGGAAAGAAACGTGGAGAGAGAAACGAACCGAGATTTTTTGAGGATCTTTAAAAAGTTAGAAGGTTTAAAAATATCCCATGTAACCGGGTCGGATCATCCCATTTAGTTTTTCGTCAACATCTGTTTGACTTTTGGTCAACACCAGTTTGAGTTTTGGTCAACATCTCATTTAGTATTCAACAGAAATTTGAATAACTCAATCAGTGGTTTGAAAATCTGTTTGACTTTTAGTCAACAGTTGGATGGAAACCCTTGTTAGATTGAACAGTGTTTTGAACAGATGTTTAAACATCTGTTTAGACTTAAATAGATGTTGGGGCTTAAACTGATGTTTGACGTTCTATATCAGTTGTTTGGACTTAAACAGATGTTTGACCTTAAACAGATGTTTGGCCATAAACAGATGTTTGGCAATAAACAGATGTTTGGCCTTAAACAAATGTTTGAAGTTAAACAGATGTTTGCCCATAAAGAGATATTTGGCCTGAAAGCAAACATCTGCTTAAGGTCAACATCTGTTTCACTATTCGGCAACATATGTTTGACTTTTGGTCAACATCTGTTAACATATAAACACTGTTAACATAAATTACAAATAATTAGCTAATAGACGGCATACAATCAGTATCTTAAATCATCAAGACCCTTAGGGTCTGTTTGGTATGGCGTAATGGAATAGACGGGTGAATGGAATGTACGGGGTAATGGAATGGATGATGTAATGGAATGGATCATTACCATTCCATGTCTTGTTTGGTTACCATGTGAGAATGAAATGAATCATTACTTTGTGTTGTTTGGTAAGAAAGAATCGACGAAGGAATAAAATCGGTGATGAGTGATGGTAGTCGGTGGTGGTGGGTGGTGATAGGTGGCAATGGTAGCGATGGTCGGAGGTGGTGGCAGTGGGTGGCGACGGTGGATGGTGGCGGGGGCAGAGGTAGGTGGTGGCGACGACAATGGTGGTGGGTGACGGCGACGGTGGTCGTCGTTGGTGGAGGTGGTTGGCGGCTGAAGGCGGAGGCGGGGGTGGGTGGCAGCTGTGGCGCGGTGGTGTCGGGGGTGGTGGGTGGTGGCGAGTGACGGCGGGGGCGGAGGTGTGGATGGTGGGTGACGGTTGGTAGCGGCGGAGGTGGGTGACGACTAGGGTGGAGGTGGGTGGTGGCGGGAGACAGCTGGGGTGGAGGTGGGTGGTGGTGGTGGTGGTGGCGGGGGAGAAGTGGGTGACGGCGGCAACGGTAGTCACGGCGGCAGCTATGTCAGTAGTGGTGTCGCCCGTGAGTGAGTTATTAAAACCAATAATAATAATAATAATGGTAAAAAATAATACAAATATTGATAATAATAATAATAATAATAATAATAATAATAATAATAATAATAATAATAATTTTCCATTCCTTGATGGAATGAAAAAAAAAACACCACCTTACCAAGGAATGAAAATTATTATATTTGGAAGGTTTACATTCCTTGTGGAATGCTTCATTCCATTACCACTTGACAACCAAACATGTTTCTTTTCATTCCAATAGAATGATCCATTCCATTTCCTCCTTCTATTCCTTCATACCAAACATTACCTTAACAATTTGACCATATGATTTAATCGTGTGTTTTATCTTAGATGGGACAACTCGAAAAGAAAATTCACTAAAAGGATAACATATTAAACGGGTCAAAAAAAAGCTCAAAGTGTATTTTACTGCAAATCAGGATTACCAACAATGCCAACAGTCAAGTCAACCATGTTTCTTTCACCTTTGACTTTCAAAGTCAAATCAGTTACTTACCAAATTCACAAATACATAAAATTTCTTATATAACAGCAAACATTAACACACCTAATAATCTTAACTCTGCTATAAACTGTAAAACACAAACCCAAATATCACATTTCCCTTTTAGTATTAAAGAATTCACACCAATTCAACGAAAATTACAAAAGTAGACATTCTTATACAATAACTTTCCAATACAGACATCCCTATTCAACCTTCACCAAAGTAGTCAGGCTCATTTCCATCAATGATGTCTATATTGTGAATCTTTATTGCCTCATCAATAATTCCCTGACTTGCCCTTTGAATTGTAATTCAAAGTCCAAGGAATCTGTGTCATCCTCATCCCTGCACAGTGTAAGATCAAGGAGATCTTGCAGATCTTCAACACCCAGGCCCAGTGCTTGTTCCCTTGATATTTTCTTCACCTCACCACTGGATTTGATCAGAGTCAATACGTGGGTCTGTTTGTCAGATATTCACTTTAATATTTTTTTAATCCAGTGGGTTTCTTGGGAGAGGTTTTATTGATGATGAGTTTGGAGATGGTGGCCTGGTAATTACTGACTGAGCAGTATTTGTAGTTTGTGTCAATTTAAGTTTTTCTCCTATCATCTGCTTAAGGCCTATTTTTACAAGGTAATCCCCTGCTGCTTTATCTGCTGGTGTTTCTGCATCCATCTGGTTTTGTTTCCTTGTTTGGTAAAGGATGGCAGCAGGTGGAACAGTGGATCTCCTGATTTGTAGCTTTTGTGGCTTAGGTGGAACCACTGCTTCAGGGTAAACAGGATTTTGTGGAACATTAGGATTTTTCTTTCTTAATTCTTCCAGCTTTTTGTAAGAGGCGAACACTTTATCCTCTTTCCACCTTGACACTTGGTTCCTTGACCCAAAATTAGCTGTTATTAACTCTTCTTTCATTCTCTTCAGCTGCAGAGTCCTTTCTGGTACATTTTTCTTAAACTTTGCCCAGATAGGAGGAGTCTGTTTCACCTTCTTTTTTATCATATCTTGAATTCTGGTTGTTTCACTTTCTAGCTCACTGATGGTCCATTCTTTGTACTGGTACCTTTCTCCCTTGTATGTTTTGTAAGCCATGATATTATCAAGATAATCTTTCCTCAAGGTTTCATCAGCTCTTTCTGATAAATTTTGACAGAGATCTTTTGAATACTGCTCCAAAGTTTTGACTTGGGTTAGCAAATATTGGTAGTATGTTTGAATCTCTCTGTCAGATTTTCCTTCTGTATTTCTTTTGGAGATATCCTCTGCTTGTTGAGCCTTTAACTTCAAGTATTCTTCAATGTTATTAGGCCTTGTATATCGTTGAACAGATGGCAAGTTCCTTTTAGTAGGGTTATCTTCAGAGTAGAAGGATTTGATCTCGTCTCTAACTGCTGGAAGATCTAATGGATACTGTACTCCTGCAGGAAAAATGGCAGTGTTTGAATTTGAGACTTGTGCTGAAGAGAGTGGGACATGATTGGGAATGGTAACAACGGACAGTGGTTGTGTGGATGTTTGTGGTGGTGAAGGGTCATCATTCAGAATTATCATTCTCCTTTTAGGTTTTGGAGAGGTTGGAGGTGTTTTGGTGGGTTGAGTGGTGGTGATTTGTGTCACGGCCCCCGGTCCGGTGTGACCCGGTCCAGAAGCCGCGGGACAGAAACCTGTGGTATTTATTATTTAATTTGGCAGCGGAAATGTTGACAGGATCTTTTAAAATGAAAATGCCCAATTATTTTATTTCTCATTTTCGGGACAAACCCCATAATTTACAGTAAGGGTGATTTCACTAGGAAATCCTTGTTTTACAAAAACAAGTTTATTTATTTTATTGAGCCAGATTCTTCAAGCGGGTGCGCTATGCGACACCTTTCCTGGTTCACAGTAAATCACCTGAAACATGTTTAAAAAGATTTTATTAGCGGGGAAATACTGGCGAGTCATTCAGGTTATAAAATGACACATTAGTTATAGATTATCGCATAAGAGCGATTACAATGGCTACTATCTTATTTTTATCTGGCGCCGTATCACACCCTGGTGACGATGGTCATACCACTATTGGGTTCTTTCACCCAAGTCGTGATGATTATCACTGTTAGGTTGGTGAACCTAACCGTGAGAAATTAGTAATGTGCACAATACCCCACTTGCCAGTGATTCAAGATAACCAAGACTTAATCCCTATAATTATAACTTTTGAAAATAATTTGATTATTGTAAAACATTGTTGCTAAAAAGAGAATGACTCACATTGTTCGTTTAATTTGGACAGAACCTTGCCTACTGATTTAGCCTTGTAACCTAGTTTAAATAATAATGCACACGAAACTAGGTCAGTAACTTAATACAACATTCACGATAAGCTCACGAAATCAAAACCCTCACGACGAATGACAAAGTATAGTCCGGATTCGGGCAACACTTAAACATCCATCAGATCGGTTTCAATCAATCGGACATTGTATCATAGCAGTGATCGAGTTATTACCCTATTGTCGCAGGCTCGCAGCAGAGGGTCGGGATTTGATTATTTTTAGAAAGATCAGAGCACAAAGTAACTTAGAAAACGAATTTTCACGTCGAAACAACACAACCATGCAAGTGCCAAACCCTTGCATTATATACTGAAAAATGGTCCCCCTCACGTGGCGCGCCAGGGTCACCTGGTCCCTGCGCGTGGCGCGACGGCTCCACTTTTAGGCTAGGGTTGCCTCGTGTCTAACATAGCCCTGGTGAGTCAACATTCGACGAAATTCGCATTTTACACTCGGTTTTGAAGATAATCATCGATTAGGGGATACCCCCCCTTGAGTTTTAGGGGGCCCTAATCCTAGTTTCGATTGTTCTGAAAATTTTATGGGTCATGCCCTACAACTTGGGGGTCTCAATTAGGGTTTCCTATTGGACATTATTAAAATAAGAAATAATAATTTTGGCAAGAGTTGTTACATCCTCCCTACCTTAGTTAAAATCTCGTCCTCGAGATTTACTGGAACAAGTAGGGATATTTTCGCTTCATTTCTGATTCTAGTTCCCAGGTATACTCAGGTCCTCTTCTTGAATCCCACTTGACTTTGACCAGTACTAGTCTTTTGTGCTTGAGAAACTTGACCTTTCTATCTTCTATCTGAAGTGGTTTTTCCACAAATTTTAACTTTTCATTTACCTCTATGTCTTGGAGAGGTACTACCCGGGATTCGTCAGATAGACATTTCTTGAGGTTGGATACATGAAATACGTCATGTACCCCGACTAGCTCTTCTGGTAGTTGTAAGCGATAGGTAACTGGTCCTATTCGCTGGATTACTGGGAAAGGTCCTATGTACCTTGGACTTAGTTTTCCTTTCTTTCCGAATCGAACTACCCCTTTCCAAGGAGAAACTTTCAAGAGTACCTTATCTCCAACTTGAAATTCCAGCATCTTGCGTCGGTTATCTGCATAACTCTTCTGACGATCTCGAGCCGTCTTTAGTCTTTCCTTGATTTGAGTTATCTTATCGGTGGTTTCCTGTACAATCTCGAGACCTAATAATTGGCTTTCTCTTATTTCTGCCCAACAAACTGGAGTTCTGCACTTTCGCCCATACAGTGCTTCGAACGGGGCAGCTTCAATGCTTGTATGGTATGCAGTACTTAAATTCAGGCGCGTCCCCTAGGTTAATCAGACAACTGACGACTCATGTCTGAGGGTCCTTGATCACTCATACTGTAAACTAACAGATAGTCAATTAACACATAACAAATAAATACAGTTATGCACGTATTTGCATAATTTATTTCCTAACACAAAATTTAGAATTTAAGTGTCAGCAGAACACTTCTTTGGCTCAGACCAGTGGCTAGGCTCTGATACCACATCCTGTCGCAACCCCCGATCCCTTATCTGTCCCGGGAACGGGCGGACGCGAACTCAGATTTTTGGTGGTATCAGTTGCGTTAATTTGGCAGCGGAAATTTTCATCAGGACCGTAGTTAGGAAATGTTTATCAGAGTAAAACCACCATATTTGACATTAATAATCACATGGGTAAAACACAAGTTTCTTATTACAATACATTTATAGGGTTAACCCTATTTTATTGAATTTAAAACATCGTTTATTAGGTAACTTTTATAGCCACATTTTTCCCAAGCCTTCAGTGCTCTCCAGCTGGCTTTTTACTAATTGGCTGTCACATTGTGTTACCTGAAACGCGTTTTAAAAACTTTTTTCAGTGGGAAATACTGGTGAGTGAATCCCAGTTTAATCAAGAAACATTTTATCAATTAAAACAGTATTGAGAGCGATCACATTGTTTATTTCTACACAAGTACTCATTCAGTACTGTCAATCCTGACTTGTGGGTCATATTACACATTGGCTAACTCGTTGTCCAATGGTAACGTACTGTCATCCGACTTACTACACGCAGTAGTAAATTTTGTATACAAAACCCCAACATACCGGCAGTAATTGAAGAACTACAAAGACTCAATCACCGCTTAATCACATTGTAAAACATTTAAGGTTTTGTAAAATATTACAAAAAGGTTAACAAAAATTGGATAAACTCACATTGCTATCTTAGACTTCGCGTAAGGGTTTCCTGGATATAATCTATAATTTATACAAATGTACATAGGTTAGTATCATAACCCTTTGAAAATATTAATGATACCCTCCCCGAGACGGCATTCCAACAACTACATCGGGCAGAACCACGACAGTTGTTACGGAACCCTAAATCAATCGGGCAGCGTATCTATTACGAAACTGGGGTTATAATACTTACAACGGAGCAGAACCTCGCTAATTAGGGGGGATATAATACCCGCTTATAACTTCTATTACTTCAGAATTCGTTTAGAAAGAAAAGATGTGAGAGCGACGGAAATGAAATCCCGATGCCTTCTATTTATACTTGCTGAACTAGACTCTCACGCGGCCCGTGTGAAAGATAAGGGGGGTCTTACGCGGCCCGCGTACTAGCCCGGGCAGGGTTTAGGTGATCCGGGTCATCGCCTAGACTCGCCACGATGTCGACACGTGTCGGCCTCTGGTGTTGCCGTGTTGTTGATCTCTCGCGGCCCGCGTTAACTTAACAGGGGTTTTACGCGGCCCGCTTGAACTTAAGAAAATCAAAGGAATCTGGTTCTAACCCTTATACCACCCGCGTAAGGATTGAGGTGGGTCTACGCGGCCCGCCTCAGCTTAAAAATCAGGTTTTATTTATTTTAAATATTATTTAATATATTTCGGGCTCGGTTTTTCACATACGGGGTGTGTATAAAGACATATTGGGACATTTTAAAATATACCGGGGTGTCAGAAATATTATGAGAGTGTCGGTTTTATTGAGGGTTGTTACATCCTCCCCACCTTGTTTTAGAGCTCGTCCTCGAGATCTACTGGAACAAATGCGGATATTTCCTTTGCATCTCAGATTCAAGCTCCCATGTGTATTCAGGTCCTCTTTTGGAGTCCTACTTTATTTTGACCAGAACTAGTTTCTTATGCTTGAGATTCTTGACTTTCCTATCTTCAATTAGTAGAGGTCTTTCTACAAATTTGAGTTGTTCATTTACCTCTATATCCTTAAGAGGTACTATCAGTGATTCATCAGCTAAACACTTTTTGAGATTAGATACATGAAATACATCATGTATTCCTGCCATTTCCTCTGGCAGTTGTAGCTGATAGGCTACAGGTCCTATTCTTTTAACAATCTCAAAAGGTCCAATATACCTGGGACTTAGCTTTCCCCTTTTTATGAATCTTACTACTCCTTTCCAAGGAGAGACCTTTAATAATACTTTATCTCCTACTTGAAATTCCAATGGCTTGCGTCGGTTATCTGCATAACTCTTCTGTCGATCACGTGTTGTTTTCAATCGTTCCTTGACTTGAATAATCTTGTCGGTTGTTTCTTGTACTATCTCAGGTCCAGATAGTTGCTTTTCCCCAATTTCTGCCCAACAGACTGGGGTTCGGCACTTTCGTCCATAAAGTGCTTCGAATGGTGCAACATTGATACTTGTGTGATAACTATTATTATAAGAAAATTCTATTAAAGGTAAGTGATCGTCCCAATTACCTCCGAAATCAATTACACAAGCTCTAAGCATGTCCTCCATTGTCTGAATCGTCCTTTCACTTTGTCCGTCCGTTTGAGGATGATAAGTTGTGCTTAGTTTTAACTTGGTTCTCATTGCCTTTTGGAAACTTGACCAAAAATGAGAGGTAAATCGACTATCTCTATCAGAAATAATTGATAAAGGTATTCCATGTAAAGAAACAATTTCATTTACATATAATTTAGCTAACTGTTCCATACTGAAAGTTTCCTTCATAGGTAGGAAATGAGCTGACTTGGTTAGCCTATCTACAATCACCCAGATTGTATCATTTCCTTTCTTTGTTTTGGGTAATTTAGTATCAAAATCCATTGTTATTAATTCCCATTTCCACACTGGCATTTCTAACTGTTGTAGAAATCCTGAGGGTTTCTGGTGTTCAGCTTTAACTTGAGAACAAGTTAAACATTTGGAAACATAGGTTGCTATGTCCTTCTTCATTCCTATCCACCAGAATTTTTTCCTTAAATCCTGGTACATTTTATCATTTCCTGGATGCATCGTATACTTAGACTTATGGGCTTCTTCTAATATACGATGATGTAGGTTTCCTAATTTAGGTATCCACATTCTCTTTGTATGGAATCTCCAAATTCCATCTGTTCCTTGTTCTAATTCTTTTAGCATACCTTTTAGCTTTTCAGTATCTTCCTTGATTACTGATTCTTGTGCTTCTCTTATTTGATCATTTAAATCTACTTGCAGATTTAATTTAAGAGAACGTACCCTTTTTGACTTTTCATGATACTTTCGACTTAAAGCATCTGCCACTACATTTGCTTTTCCTTCATGATACTGGATATCACAATCATAATCACTAAGCATCTCCATCCAGCGTCTTTGTCTTATATTCAACTCCTTTTGTTTGAAAATATACCTTAAACTTTTATGATCAGTGAATATGGTAAACTTACTACCATAAAGGTAATGTCTCAAAATCTTAAGAGCAAAAATTATAGCTCCTAATTCTAGATCATGGGTTGAATAATTCTCTTCATGATTCTTAAGTTGTCTAGATGCGTAAGCTATAACCTTTTTACGTTGCATTAATACACATCCATAACCTAATTTAGAAGCGTCACAATATACTATAAAATCTACAGTTCCTTCTGGTAACGTTAATATAGGTGTATGGGTTAATTTATGCTTAAGGATTTTAAATGCTTCTTCTTGTTTTAATCCCCATTCAAACTTAACAGATTTATAGGTTAGCTTAGTTAAAGGGATGGCTATTCTAGAGAAATCTTGAATAAATCTTCTATAATAACCGGCCAATCCTAAGAAACTTCTAACCTCGGTTGGTGACTCAGGGGTTTTCCATTTAGTAATCGCCTCGATTTTTGTTGGATCTAAATAAATTCCTTCATGCTTTACTAAGTGTCCGAGAAATTGTACCTGTTCTAACCAAAACTCGCACTTGGAAAATTTTGCGTAAAACTTTTCCTTTCTTAATAGACTTAAAAGTGCGTGCAAATGCTTTGCATGTTCCTCTTTACTCTTGGAGTAAATAAGAATATCATCTATGAAGACGATTATGAATTTATCCAAATATGGCTTACATATTCGGTTCATCATGTCCATAAATGCAGCTGGGGCATTGGTTAAACCAAATGACATGACAGTAAATTCATAATGGCCATACCTCGTTCTAAATGCGGTTTTAGGAATATCCTCTTCCTGTACCTTTAATTGATGATATCCTGACCTTAAATTGATTTTAGAGAAAAATCGAGCTCCTTGTAGTTGATCAAATAGATCATCGATTCTCGTTAATGGGTACCGGTTCTTAATCATAACCTTGTTTAATTCACGGTAGTCAATGCACATACGCATCGATCCGTCCTTCTTTTTAACAAACAGTATCGGCGCTCCCCATGGCGACAAACTTGGCTGTATAAATCCTTTCTCTAATAATTCATCCAATTGTTTCTTCAGTTCCTGCATTTCAGCGGGTGCTAAACGATAGGGTGCTTTGGCAATCGGTGATGTTCCTGGTATTAAATGGATTCTGAATTCAACTTCCCTATCTGGAGGTTGCTCTGGCAATTCTTCTGGAAATACATCTGAAAACTGAGAGACTACTGGAATATCTTTTAGTTCTTTTTCTTTAGTGTTAGTGATTATAGAAATCAAATACACTATAGAACCTTTTCTTATATAGCTTGCAGTTTTCATCACAGAGATGAATTTTGTAGTTCTAGATGGTTTATTTCCTTTAATTGTGATCGTTTTACCTTTTGGTGAATTTATTTGAATTGACTTTTGATCACATAAAATACTAGCTTTATTGGCTATTAACCAATCCATTCCTAAAACAACATCGAATCCTGCCAGATTCATGGGATAAAGGTTTGCAATAAATTTCTGATTTAAAATTTCTATTCTTGCTCCCTGCAAGATTTCAGAAATCCTAACAGTTTCTCCATTAGCTGTCTCTACTAAGCATTCTTGTGGTAGTTTAGTTAATGATTGATTTGGGAATTTTCAAAATGATGTATTAATAAAACTTTGGTTAGCACCAGAGTCAAATAATACTTTAGCAAAAATATCATTAACTAAAAACGTACCAGCTATGACATCTGGAATCATCTTAGCTTCATCTGCAGTTAAAACAAATGCTCTAGCATTTTGAGTATTCTTGTTGTTCGTAGCTGGAGCTAATTTCGGGCAATTAAGCTTGATATGACCTTGTTCTCCGCAGTTGTAACATATCCTGTTGTTAACTTTCTTCCTGTAGTTTTCTTCCTTGTGTCCCGATATTTTGCAAAAGTTACAGTATATAGAGCATCTTCTTGAATGCTTTCTTTTGCAATTCTTACAGTAGGGTGCAGAGGTAGAACCTATATTTTTCCCACGGTTAGAATTTCCAGAACGAAATTCTTGTGTAAGTTTCTTGGTTAGGTTCCTCCTTTGATCCTCCTCTTGGGTACGAACTAATTCATCTGTCAAGGTATTTGCTAGTTCTACAACTTCTTCTATAGTTTGAGGTCTAGCTGCCTTGACTACGTGTCTTATCTCTCCAATTAATCCCCAGATATAACGGGAGATTAACACTGGTTCAGGTGAAGCAAGAGTTGGCACTATTCTGGCATATTCGAAGAATATTTTAGTGTATCCCTTATTATCCACACCAGTCATTCTGAGGTTTAGAAATTTGTTTGCTATCTGTTCCTTCTCATTGGGTGGGCAGAATTTCCTTTCTACCTTATTCTTAAATTCCTCCCATTCCATATTGTAGGTTCTATCACTTCCTCTTGATTGGAGGATAGTGTTCCACCATTCTAGTGTTGAATTCTTAAATAGATTAGAAGCAAACAATATCTTATCTTCTTCAGCACATTTGCTTATCCTTAAGACTGCCTCAGTTTTCTCTATCCAGCGTAGGGTTGCAATGGCTCCTTTGTTGCCCGAGAATTCGATTGGTTTACAAGACTATAATTCTTTATAAGAACAACCGTAAGACACGGTTCTTCTCCTTTTGGGAATGGGCAATTGAAGTAAAGGTCCATTGTTTACACTGTTTTCGGGTTCGATGGGTCGCTTACTGCTATGATTACTTTTATTATTCGCTTCTTGAATAGTTTGAATAATAAATGGCATTGCATCTATGATTCCTTGTGCCACTATATGTTGAACAACACTATTATCCATTTGGTTTCCATTGTTATTGATGCTTGGAGTCTCATTAACCACGTTAATGTTAGTCTGGTTATCATTATTAAGATTTCCTTGATTTCCGTCATCGGCCATCTGAATTTTAAACATTTACTCCATATTAATATCACAAGATAATATTTAATATAGTTAATCACATGATACGCAATCTAGCAAAAAACGTAGATCATTGCTACTTTTACTCTATTTCCATATACTATTATGCATCTATTACACACTAGTACTGAAATAAAAATTACAATACTAACAGAAATAGAATCACACTAATAGTAATATGCATCCGTACACACATATTTTATTTTATTTTTATTATATTATTATTACTATTACTATCTCCTCTATCACATCACAGATATGGATTTATCCAAAAATCCATATTGCGCTCATCGTATTTCCATACGAGACGCTCTCCCACCTGTCTCATTCTCTCACTGCTTTCTAAAATTTCCTCCCCAAAAGTCCTAAGTTCTTGGACGTTTTCTGCACTCATTGGGGGTGCAGGTTCTAGGACTGGGTTCGGAATTCGGGGTGCGGGTTCCTGATATGGGGGTGAAAGTGCCTGAAATCGGTAAGGATCTTCTAAGATCTCCCTAATATATTCATCGTGGTAATAGGGATCTAAAGGGTCCATACCTGGATAGGCTCTTATGTTTTGTATGGGTGTGTCTTCATGTATCAGGTAACGTTGCACAAAGTCCCTATTATCGTCCCACCAGGGGTCATAATTTGGGTCTAGGGGGTTTGGTGCAGGTACCCTAGGGATTTCCTCTGGGTTGAAGTCATGCATCTCCACTTGGTTTTCAGGGTTTTCTATCTCCATGGGTTGGTCTGGGATTAGTGGTTGTGGGGCTACTAGTTGTTCCAGACTCGGGTCAGCAGTAGTTGTAGCTAGGATATGAAAATTAGCTAGGCTTCTATTAAGCATATCCTGTGTATGGGCATCTGACTTTCACTTAGCGGCTGCTAAAACTCTTTGCTGTTGCAACTTTCGCATTCTTTTCCTACGTGCAAAGGCTTCCTTACTGAACCATCCTCGTTTCTTATGAGGGAATGGCTCTTTTGACTGGGCTTTAAAAGCAAACATTCCTTCTTCCTGATCAGCAGAATACCCAGAAAGGGCAGGTTGTGATGAGGTACCTTCACTCCTAGGTGAATCAGACAACCGACGACTCATGTCTGAGGGTCCTTGATCACTCATACTGTAAACTAACAGATAGTCAATTAACACATAACAAATAAATACAGTTATGCACGTATTTCCGTAATTTATTTCCTAACACAAAATTTAGAATTTAAGTGTCAGCAGAACACTTCTTTGGCTCAGACCAGTGGCTAGGCTCTGATACCACCTCCTGTCGCAACCCCTGATCCCTTATCTGTCGCGGGAACGGGCGGACGCGAACTCAGATTTTTGGTGGTATCAGTTGCGTTAATTTGGCAACGGAAATTTTCATCAGGACTGTAGTTAGGAAATGTTTATCAGAGTAAAACCACCATATTTGACATTAATAATCACATGGGTAAAACCCAAGTTTCTTATTACAATACATTTATAGGGATAAACCCTATTTTATTGAATTTAAAACATCGTTTATTAGGTAACTTTTATAGCCACATTTTTCCCAAGCCTTCAGTGCTCTCCAGCTGGCTTTTTACTAATTGGCTGTCACATTGTGTTACCTGAAACGCGTTTTAAAAACATTTGTCAGTGGGAAATACTGGTGAGTGAATCCCAGTTTAATCAAGAAACATTTTATCAATTAAAACAGTATTGAGAGCGATCACATTGTTTATTTCTACACAATTACTCATTCAGTACTGTCAATCCTGACTTGTGGGTCATATTACACATTGGCTAACTCGTTGTCCAATGGTAACGTACTGTCATCCGACTTACTACAAGCAGTAGTAAATTTTGTATACAAAACCCCAACATACCGGCAGTAATTGAAGAACTACAAAGACTCAATCACCGCTTAATCACATTGTAAAACATTTAAGGTTTTGTAAAACATTACAAAAAGGTTAACAAAAATTGGATAAACTCACATTGCTATCTTAGACTTCGCGTAAGGGTTTTCTGGATATAATCTATAATTTATACAAATGTACATAGGTTAGTATCATAACCCTTTGAAAATATTAATGATACCCTCCCCGAGACGGCATTCCAACAACTACGTCGGGCAGAACCACGACAGTTGTTACGGAACCCTAAATCAATCGGGCAGCGTATCTATTACGAAACTGGGGTTATAATACTTACAACGGAGCAGAACCTCGCTAATTAGGGGGATATAATACCCACTTATAACTTCTATTACTTCAGAATTCGTTTAGAAAGAAAAGATGTGAGCGACGGAAATGAAATCCCGATGCCTTCTATTTATACTTGCTGAACTAGACTCTCACGCGGCCCGCGTGAAAGATAAGGGGGGTCTTACGTGGCCCGCGTACTAGCCCGGGCAGGGTTTAGGTGATCCGGGTCATCGCCTAGACTCGCCACGATGTCGACACGTGTCGGCCTCTGGTGTTGCCGTGTTGTTGATCTCTCGCGACCCGCGTTAACTTAACAGGGGTTTTACACGGCCCGCTTGAACTTAAGAAAATCAAAGGAATCCGGTTCTAACCCTTATACCGCCCGCGTAAGGATTGGGGTGGGTCTACGCAGCCCAATTCAGCTTAAAAATCAGGTTTTATTTATTTTAAATATTATTTAATATATTTCGGGCTCGGTTTTTCACATACGGGCTGTGTATAAAGACATATTGGGACATTTTAAAATATACCGGGGTGTCAGAAATATTATGAGAGTGTCGGTTTTGTTGAGGGTTGTTACACCATGTAAGGATACTACCTCGTCTACGTACAGCTTGGCTAATCTTTCCATACTGAAAGTTTCCTTCATGGGTAGAAAATGAGCTGATTTGGTTAATCGATCCACAATTACCCAAATCGCGTCGTTACATTTCTTGGTTTTGGGTAACTTAGTAACAAAGTCCATTGTTATTAGTTTCCATTTCCATACAGGCATTTCTAACTGTTGAAGTAACCCTGCAGGTTTCTGGTGTTCTGCTTTAACTTGCGAACAAGTTAGACACTTAGATACATATCTAGCTATGTCCTTTTTCATTCCTATCCACCGGAAATTATTTCTTAAATCTTGGTACATCTTATTATTTCCCGTGTGTATGGTATATCTAGATTTATGGGCTTCCTCTAAAATCTTATTTCATAACTCTCCTTGCTTAGGTACCCAAATCCTTTTTTTTGTGGAATCTCCAAATTCCATCGGCCCCTTGCTCCAATTCCTTTATTATTCCTTTCATTCCTTCATTATCATCCTCAATTGCTGCTGCTTGAACATTCTTCAGTTGTTCCATTAAGTCTAACTGTAGATTTAATCTAAGAGCGCGAACTCGCTTTTGCTTTTCATGATACTTACGACTTAGGGCATCTGCGACTACATTTGCTTTTCCTTCGTGATACTGAATATCATAGTCGTAGTCACTTAGAATTTCCATCCATCTCCTTTGCCTCATGTTCAATTCTTTTTGCCCAAATATGTACTTTAAGCTTTTATGATCTGTATAAATGGTAAACTTACTTCCATTCAGATAGTGTCTCCAAATCTTAAGGGCAAAAATTATCGACCCTAACTCTAAGTCATGTGTCGTATAATTTTCCTTGTGCTTTTTCAATTGCCTTGAGGCATACGCAATTACCTTTTTGCGTTGCATTAGCACACATCCTAGTCCTAGCTTAGAAGCATCACAGTAAACTTCAAAATCTTCTATCCCTTCTGGTAAGGCAAGAATTGGGGCGTTCGTTAACCTTTGTTTTAAAATACTAAAAGCCTCTTCTTGCTTAGGTCCCCATTCAAACTTAACTGATTTACAGGTTAGCTTAGTTAATGGCACAACTATCTTAGAAAAATCTTTAATGAATCGTCTATAGTATCCAGCTAACCCTAGAAAACTTCTAACTTCTATAGCCGATTGCGGGACCTTCCATTTGGTGATCGCTTCTATTTTGGAGGGATCTACGTGAATACCTTCGCGCTCACCATATGTCCTAAAAATTGTACTTCCTGCAGCCAAAATTCACACTTCGAGAATTTGGCGTAAAGCTTCTCTTTCCTTAACAAAGTTAAGAGTGAATGCAGATGTTCACAATGCTCGTCCTGACTTTTGGAATAAATAAGTGTATCGTCGATGAAGACAATTACGAATTTATCCAAATACGGTTTACAGATTCTATTCATCATATCCATAAATGCTGCAGGAGCATTTGTTAGTCCAAAAGGCATAACTGTAAACTCATAGTGACCATACCTGGTTCTGAAAGCGGTTTTAGGTATGTCTTCTTCTTGTACCTTCAGCTGATGGTACCCGGATCGTAAGTCTATCTTAGAAAAATATCTAGCCCCTGAAGTTGGTCGAAAAGATCATCAATCCTAGGTAATGGGTATCGATTCTTAATTGTAACCTTATTCAATTCCCTATAATCAATACACATACGCATTGAACCATCTTTCTTCTTTACAAACAACACTGGAGCTCCCTAAGGGGATGAACTAGGTTGTATAAATCCTTTACTTAGCAACTCATCTAACTGCTTTTTCAGTTCTAACATTTCAGTGGGTGCTAATCGATAAGGTGCCTTAGCTATTGGTGTAGTTCCAGGAATTATGTGAATTCTAAACTCTACCTCCCTATTTGGTGGCAATCCTGGTAGTTCTTCCGGAAATACATCCTGGTATTCTGATACTACAGGAATTTCCTTAAGTTCCCTACCTTTAGCGTTAATGATTACTGAAATCATATACACTAATCCTTGCTTTCGTTCATAACTAGCAACTTTCATTACTGAAATGAACTTCATTGGCTTACGTGGCTTATCCCCTATAACCACGATTATTTCCCCTGATGGTGTATGAATTTCTATGGAATTCTTATCATAGAGGATTCGAGCATTGTTGGCTACTAACCGATCCATTCCTAATACGACATCGAATCCCGCTAAATTCATAGGTAACAGGTTTGAAGAAAATTTATGACCTGAAAGTTCTATATTTCCTTTTTGCAAAACCGTATCTATGTTAACAGAATTTCCGTCTGCCGTTTCTACTCTATAAATCTGCCTGAGTTTGGTTAAAGGTATATTAAGAGCTTGGTAGAACGAAGTATTTATAAAACTTTGGTTCGCACCAGAGTCAAATAATACTTTCGCATAAACGTTGTGAACTAAGAACGTACCCGCTATTACATCCGGAATCAGATCTGCTTCTTGAGTGGTCAGCTGAAAGGCTCTTGCGTTCTTTTTATTAGTTCCTTCGGCAGGTTTGGCTTTGTTGTCAGCTGGTTTGACCAATTTAGGGCAGTTTGGTCTAAAATGTCCAGCTTCTCCCCAATTGAAGCAAATTGTTGATTTCTTTCTTCTGCAATCTTCTTCTTGGTGCCCTAGAATTTTGCAGAAGTTACAGTACCCCTTACATTTTCCAAAATGCTTTCTTTTACAGGTACTGCAAAATGGAGCAGTGGAGGGTTGCCCCATTCCTCTTTTCTTGAAATTGCTACTAGTATTACCCCCTCGGAATCCTTGGGTAATCTTCTGCGCCAATTCCTTCTTTCTGTTTTCTTCTCGCGCACGCACCAGTCCGTCAGTCAAGGTGTTGGCTAATTCCACCGCATCGTCGATTGTGCGGGGTCTCGCAGCTTTGACGATATCCCGAATCTCGCTAATCAAACCCCAAATGTAGCGAGAAATCAGCACTGGTTCTGGCGAAGCCAGAGTTGGCACAATTCTGGCATATTCGAAGAATTTCGAAGTATACCATCGACAATCAATATCCACCATTCGGTGGCTTAGGAACTTATTCGCCATTTGTTCTTTTTCATATTCAGGGCAGAATTTCCTTTCCACTAGATGCTTAAATTCTTCCCAACTCATGGCATAAGCCATGTCACTTCCTTTGACTTGCAGTACCATGTTCCACTATTCTAATGCCTCTTCCTTAAAAAGGTGAGAAGCATACATGACCTTATCCTCCTCGGCACATTTACTTATTTTAATTACTGCCTCGGTCTTTTCCAACCAACGCAGTGCAGCAGTTGCCCCTTCATTGCCTGCAAATTCGAAAGGTTTACAGGCAAGAAATTCTTTATAAGTGCAACCAGGTGTTGCAACTTTCATTTTCTTAAGTATCGGGGCTTGAATCACGTTGTCATTATTGCCGCCTCCGTTAACACTGTTACTGAAAATATCATCGCGCGTGCGTTTACTAGGGTTGGCTTGGGAAGGTTCAACAGGACTTTTAACAGCAGCGACGATTGCCGGGATAGCATTGGCTATTCCCTGAGCAACGATGTTTTCTATATCTTGCCTATTAAGAAAGTGATCCTCATTGTTTTGCTCAGATTGGTTAACTTCGTTAACTGGTTCATTAACAGCATGTTCCATCTGATAATTAACAATATATATAAGTTATTGGTACAAAATAAATAATAACCAACGCAATAAAGCAATCACACATAATCATGACAACACGTATAGCCAAAATTGTCGACTTTGCGACGTTTATATTTTATATAGTAGTATGCATCAATACACACCAGTTATATTACAAAAGTTTTATTTTAAGTTATTTTACATGGTTATATTTTTATTATTATTTATTATTTTATTATTATTATACAAACACACAGCCACACAACCACCGTCAGTTGGCTTTTCAAAAACGATGTTCCCTCTCGTCGTATTTCCAGGAGATCTGTTCTCCCACTTCCCGGATTCGATTTCCTGCGTCCACCAGTTCCTCGCCGTAGTGACGGAGCTCAGCCAAGTTTTCTGTGCTCATAGGTGGGTTTGGTGCAGGCTCTGGGTCAAACTGGGGAAAATAGGCATTGGGGTTATTCATGAAGTTTTGAAATTGCCAGTCGCTTGCCCACCATTCTTCCAGTTGGCCGATAACAGGTTGGGGGTTGACAATAGGATCTGGGATAGCAGGTTCCAAATTAACTGGAAGTTGGGATTCAGCAGGGTAATTGAAGAGGTTTTCATCGGTAGGTCCAATGAAAATGCCCAATTATTTTATTTCACATTTTCGGGACAAACCCCATAATTTACAGTAAGGGTGATTTCACTGGGAAATCCCTGTTTTACAAAAACATGTTTATTTATTTTATTGAGCCACATTCTTCAAGCGGGTGCGCTATGCGACACCTTTCTTGGTTCACAGTAAATCACTTGAAACATGTTTAAAAAGATTTTATCAGCGGGGAAATACTGGCGAGTCATTCAGCTTATAAAATGACACATTAGTTATAGATTACAACATAAGAGCGATTACAATGGCTACTATCTTATTTTTATCTGGCGCCGTATCACACCCTGGTGACGATGGTCATACCACTATTGGGTTCTTTCACCCAAGTCGTGATGATTATCACTGTTAGGTTGGTGAACCTAACCGTGAGAAATTAGTAATGTGCACAATACCCCACTTGCCAGTGATTCAAGATAACCAAGACTTAATCCCTGTAATTATAACTTTTGAAAATAATTTGATTATTGTAAAACATTGTTGCTAAAAAGAGAATGACTCACATTGTTCGTTTAATTTGGACAGAACCTTGCCTACTGATTTAGCCTTGTAACCTAGTTTAAATAATAATGCACACGAAACTAGGTCAGTAACTTAATACAACATTCACGATAAGCTCACGAAATCAAAACCCTCACGACGAATGACAAAGTATAGCCCGGATTCGGGCAGCACTTAAACATCCATCGGATTGGTTTCAATCAATCGGACATTGTATCGTAGCAGTGATCGAGTTATTACCCTGTTGTCGCAGGAGAGGGTTGGGATTTGATTGTTTTTAGAAAGATCAGAGCACAAAGTAACGTAGAAAATGAATTTTCACGTCGAAACAACACAACCGTGCAAGTGCCAAACCCTGCATTATATACTGAAAAATGGTCCCACTCGCGTGGCGCGCCAGGGTCACCTGGTCCCTGCGCGTGGCGCGACGGCTCCACTTTTAGGCTAGGGTAGCCTCGTGTCTAACATAGCCCTGGTGAGTCAACATTCGACGAAATTCACATTTTACACTCGGTTTTGAAGATAATCATCGATTAGGGGATACCCCCCTTGAGTTTTAGGGGGCCCTGATCCTAGTTTCGATTGTTCTGAAAATTTTATGGGTCATGCCCTACTACTTTTCTAGTGGGCTGTTTTCTTTTAAGCTCAGGATTTTCTTCATCCTTGGGCTCAGAAACACCCTGCACTTCCATTTCCACATAAACTTTCTTCTCCTTTTCAAACCTTGATTTTCCCTTTGCCTCTCTATCCTTTTTCACCTTTGCATTTTCATCAGCAATGGCATTTAAGGTCATAGCAACCTTTTTACAACCATCTGGTTTAGGGATGTCTGCAAGCATACTGGATTTGTCTGGTGCAATGTACAAACCATCTTCATATCCCTTTTTCTTTAGCTGCTTCATTTTCTCCCCCTTTTTGGCATCAGCTGGTGGTGGGTTGTCCACAAAGATGATAGTAGGAGGAGCAGAATCAATGGTTTTCAGCAAGTGGGCCTTGATTGCCTTTATGTCTGCTTGTGTATCCATGAACCTAGCTTCCATCATATTTCTGATCTTTTGAACCTGTATTTCATGTTGCTGATCAGCATATGCCCTTTGTTGGTGAAGCAGAGGTTGGAATAAACTCCAAAGCTCAGTGAGAGTAGGAGCAGATGATGGAAAAAATGTTGTATCTGGTGCAGCAGTGGGTGTTGCCTTTTGTGCTTGTAACAACTGTTGCAGCATTGACTTAATATCTGCAACGGATGTGTCCAATTTGTCAACCCTCTCCGTCAATTCCTTGTACATTAAACCATCACCCAAGTTAATGGGATCATCTGATTTCCCACTGGCAGTGGTTGTATCAGCAGTTAACTTAGGGAAAGTTTCCCAAAAGTCATCCACAGATGCCCCTTTTTCTTGGTAGTGGGGACTTCTTTCCTCAGCAATTGACATCCTTTTAATAGAACCAGTGGTTGGAACAAAGACACCAGCGAATATCAGAGTTGCTGTAGAGGAAATTGCCTTCAAGGGAGTCTTATTGATGAAACAACTGGCCAGGTGTAGATCAGTGGATCCTACAGCTGTAGTTGCTGCTCCACTTGAACTACTGACAGGAAGTACCTGTACTTCCTGCAGTGTAACATCCTCAGTTGTTGGTGGGTTAGCAATGATTGAGACACCAGACCCAGTCACTTGTTGAGGTATATTCTCATTAACAGGTGTTTGAGAAGAATTGCTTTGTGTCTGGGCTAAATCAACTGCATCCAACAAAAGTTTTGTTTGTGGGGGAATTTGAGAAGTGAGGATAGGTGTAGAAAGCGAATTTTCCCCGGGCAGTGGGCTGTGGATGATGGAATCAAGTGATTCCAGAGTATCATAATTTGGTGTCCCTGTTCTAACAGCCTGTTCTTTTTTAGAAGAAGCAGGAGGAGTTTGAGGCTCAGGTTGAGATCTTTCATCCAACTGCTGTGAGGAAGTAGCAGCAGTGGTTATTGGTGACTTTTGTGTTGTCAATGGTAGTTGCTCTGGGATCTCATCTTCCAGAGTTACCTTTGTTTTGGGTTTGGGGGGTTTTTGTGATTTTTTCTGTTTTGGTCTTTTGGTGGTTTTAGGTGGGGGTTTCACATCAGTTGTTTTATTGCTGTCATCACCTTGAGTAGTGGGCTCAACAGCAGGTGCCTGAGGATCAGTGGTAACTGCTGAAGTCTGCTCAGGAACCTCTGCTTGTGTTTTGGAAAGTTTTGACAGCCTTGTAAAGGTTTCAGAAGTGAGGCTCTTTATTGAAAAAGGATTGCACTGGATAAGCACATGGGCATTATATTTTGAAAATTTCTTTTTAAAATAGTAACTTAAAAACCTTGGAAAGAGCAAAAATGCCTTTTTATTAACATTTGTAACAAGATAATTGAAGATTTCCTGGGAATAGTTAAATTTTTCACCATGTAAGATAGCATAACCCAGATATTGAATCTTCAATGGGATTTCATTGAAAGCAGTGGTCTTGTTTGAGACACACATCAATAAGGTATGAAACAAAAACCTTGTGGCAGGAGGAAAACTGCCTTTTTCTAAAGTGTCTTTTTTCATTTCCTCTTCATAACCCCTTTGAATGAAAAACGTTTGATACTCTGTTTTAGGGAAAGATGTTTTACCTTGAAGATCATCGAGTTCAAAAACCTCCGAAATGGTTTGAGGTGTTATTGTGACTGGAACATCCTTTATAGAAGAATTGATGGCTAAGGGCTTTTTATCCTTAGTTTCCAACTTAGCATTTTTACAGAATTCTTGTTGGGCATCCATGTAGATCGGAGCATCACAAGTCAACAAAGTTTTGTACTTTGAAGACGACAGAGCATCAATGATGGAATTGAAGGTTTCGGTGTGACTGGGTTTTTCAAGTAGACCCAAGTAGTTATGTGTGGATTTGAGTGGGAGAGACATCGTGATTTGTATATGATTGCGAGAGGAAGAAGACGATGAAGAGGATGAGTGGTTTTGAGAGAAATGGATGATAACTGCTTTGAGAAAGGAATTTTGAATTCGATTCGACAGTAAAAACACTGTTTGGGGTTTTGATCAGGGTTTTATAGGGGAAAGGGAATGCTGACGTGGCAGCAGTTACTAAAAGATTTGACCGCTATGTACTGTCCACGTGCTAACCTTTGATGATAATGGATGACAGTTGGTAGGAAACCACTGATGGAACAATATCAGTGGTTTGGAAGGGTTACAAATGAGAACAGTGACTGACTTTAAGCTAGCAGTGGATAGCCATCAGTGGGTTAAAACACTGATTTTGAACAACAATTTTTTTTTATTTTTTTATTTTAACTTTAATTTTTATCACCAAAACAATATTCGAGGAACTCTTATCTCATTGGAATGTAACGATTAGGTAAAATTGTAATTTCATTGTAATTCTAGTTTTCATTTGATAATTTCGTTCTATAATTAATTAACCACATCAACAATAAAAATGTGAGCAGTGGATGTTTTTTAGAATACCTGTTTGGAATTCGAAATGGCAGTTAAAATCCTGTTTGGGGTTTTGATCAGTGTTTTATAAAAGTGAAAAGTGGATGCTGACGTGTCAGCGGTTACAAAGCGTGGACAGCTAAGAATTGTCCACGTAACAACCTCTAATGAAAATGGATGACAGTTGTTTAGGGAAACCACTGATGGTCAATATCAGTGGATGTTAACTATAAAAATGTGAGCAGTGGCTGTTTTTTAACTATCAGTGGATAGCCAACAGTGATTGAAACACTGATGTTTGGAGTTAAATAGATGTTTGGCCTTAAACAAATGTTTGACCTTAAACAGATGATTGCCCATAAACAGATGTTTGGTCTTAAACCAAACATCTGTTTAAGATCAAGATCTGTTTGACTATTGGTGAACCTCGGTTTGAGTTTTGATGAACATATGTTTGACTTTTGGTCAACAGTTGGATGGAAACCCATGTTAGATTAAACAGTATGAATGAATAAACACTGAAGTATCATAAAACTTTGAATGAAAATCGTGAAAAGTTAAATGTGATACAACAATTGAGAGGAGACCTTTGCATTTTAGGTTTGTTTCTTATTTTGATTAACTGTTGATGATATTGAGAATTTTTATTGACACTGACATTTTCAAATATGTTAAGATGGATATTGAGATTATTAAAATAAACTATTACATAGAAAAATAGAAATTTAATGAAATATTTATAAACTATTACACGCTAGAGTTAACACTTGTTAGGATTTCGTAAACTCTGGCCTTTCTCCATGTGATTTCATGCTCTCTTTTGTTTTTCAGATCAGTTAGCATGTTGCAGATTTTCTGATCATGTTTTAGAAGTTCTGTGAGAAACTCTTCTGCATTTTTCTGGAAATCTGATGGAGGAGAGTGGAGGACTTCATCTAGCAATGCTATGCTGTTCCAGGTTTTCTTGTAATTAGTGTCATTGATTATGTCGACTTTCTTGTTTAGTTCTTCGTCTGTTCTTTTTTCTTTAAATGACCACATCGAGAATTGGGTTTTAACATCGCTGGTGTCTGACCAGTGGTAGAAGCTGAAGTTTGCCATGTAGATTTTTGTTGGATTTTCTGATGTGGAACAATCTTCCATAGACAGTGATTTGTAGGACAGTTTGTTGATGTTTTGAATCAAAAGTAAATATCGATCTTTTATAGAGTTTAAAAACACGTCTACATGGTAAATGAAGAGGTTAATTGTAATTATGATAATCTGCTTTTGTTCTTTGAACTTCGAAAATTTGTCCCTTGGGTTTCTTGTTATTTAATTTTAAAGTTTTCTTATAAAAGTTGGGGATTGAAAAGGTTTTTGCATTAAAAGACTGCTGCTTTGAAATATACATTAATATGTTTATATTAAATCTACACGTTTTGATTGATTAAGTATATAAACTCATAACCACTTCACATGTTTTTCATCACGATTTCCTACGAAGACATCATACTTTCAGGAAAGTCGAGTAATATAGTTTATTGATATGGCATCATTCACTACTGGTAAAATCAGATGATTTAAAGCAGCATTTTGTCGAGCATATAGAGGAACAAGTGTATGAAGATAGGGCTACTCTTCAAGAGCTGAATAGATGTTTTGATGGATTGCAAGTTGGCCTATTCACGAGAGAGCAGGTTTCCAGAAATCTTACGCGAATGCCTTCAACTTCAGTTCGTGAGCTTTGTGTTGTCAGCAATATAGAGTGCGGTGATAGAGACGTGGAGTTCATGGCGATGCTGAAGGACATACATCGAGAGGTTCAGCAATCGATGGAGTTGAAGCTGACATTTCTTAATTCTTACGGTTATTTTTAGATTTAAAAGTTTAGTTGTTCAGTATGTTATGTAATAATTGGACTTTTAAGGTCATGAATAAATTTTAATCTTATGAATCTATGTTGCGTTTGTAAGAAAAAAAAGAGAGAGAATGTCAATTTTAAATTACCATTTTGCATATTTTGAATTTCAAAAGTTATGGATATTGTCAGTAATTACTGATTTGATTTGAAAGCAATTGTCATGATGACATTTCTAATTTTAATTTTAACTTTAATTAAGAGAAAATAACCGTCAATTTGAAATTCCCATTTTGCATATTTTCAATGTCCAAAGCTCAAGAAATTAGCATTAATTACTGATTTGATATGCAAGAATGTAACACTCTACTTTAAGAATATAAATTCTTACCGAAAAGATAAGACCATTCATTTTAAACATCAAGACAATCAATTACATAACCTTAGTTTAGCAATTACTAGATTTAACCAACGTTCAAAAGCAATAATAGGGCACATAAGTATTCCTTCATTTACATAAATCCTACTAATAACTAATAATAACAAAAGTTGCGGAACTAGATCTTGAATGTGTTCGGTTCGGAAGCATTGAGTTGATCATCATCCACGTACTTGCATTACCTAAAAGCTGGAAATTTTGACAAACATTAGTATTAGAGTCTTTCGAAATTAGCATAATCGAAACTACGTTCAAAAACGGATTCGAGTAACTAAGATATGCAAAATTCAGCAAATATGAGTAGGCACTACCGTAAGTTACGGTAGCCACCGTAAGTTACGGTAGCCACTGGGCAACACTGGTCTGCCGTAAGGCAGTAGAAAACTACCGTAACATTTTACTCGCTACCGTAAGTTACGGTAGCTACCGTAACTTACGGTAGCTGCTGCATATTCTTCTTGTTTTGCTGTTTTGACCCGTTTGTTCCAGTTTCGCACTTTTAAAACATCAAAACACAATACGGGATATTACTTCGTAACAAAGTGACCCATCTTTGGGTTCTTTATGTTCAACACTCACGCTCCCATTACCGGTTTGCGTGTTTAATACGTTACTACCCGTCACCCGGGCTTATAGATTACGGATAAGATACTCCCGTTACCCAGTTTGTACCTACCCTTAATAACCCGTTTGATTTGCCATTATGAAGTCCATCATTCAAGCAAACCAAACCACTTAAATCTTCACATTCTAACTTACCAACAAATATCAATGACAAAACTAATTTACAATAGTAATGAGGCGTTAGCCACATACCTTAGAGCTTTCCCTTCAAACGAGTGTCCGCACCGGCTTGACTTCCCGACGCCTCAACTGTGTTGCCTAAAATGCACAAGCCAATTATCATTAGAACCTTTCGGCTCATAACTTAAGCTTGTTAACTTAGCCAAACACCACAATTAGTGTCTATCAACTTCTTTTAGGCGTTTTATCAAGCATCTTGTGTGCATACTTCACAATTAGCCATATCATTCTTGTTATTGAAGTTTTTCTAATCACAAAAACCCCAATTAACAAGTAGAATGTTTACTATCCCCTTTTTACATCTAACTTCTTATTATAGCTTGTTTCAACATCATTATTTACCTTCAGATTTCATGAGTTCCGATTATACATCTAAAACCCAATTGCTCATACTTATGTATTCAACTCAATACCTAGTTATAGCATTTGTTCTACTTGTTTTTATCAAAACTTGCTCAGAATCATATAGGTTTCACTATCTATATCACATTTTCAACATAATTTTATCCTAATTGAGCATCATAAATTTTACCAAGAACTCAATACATATGCATACATCAAATTCTCAACATACCTTGTGAAGAATGATGTTATAGACTCTAATTCAGCTTCATGCATTCAAGATTGTTTGATTTAGGGGCTGAATTTGGTGGAATTGATCAAAAACTAGGGTTTGGTCCCTGTTTCTTTCCTCTGGTCGCGCATACACCCAGACGTTCATATGTGTGTGTGTTTTTTATTTGTTTTGTTTTATTAGTAACAAGTTTTCCCATTTTGCTAAATCAGCCCCTCAAGTTATATGTATTAGTCTATGTCAATTTACTAACTTCTTTCCATTTAATACTTGGTATTTTAACTATTAATTATTTTGGGGTGTTACAAAGAAAATGTCATCAACAGTTATTTTTATTTTTTATTTTAACTTTAATTTTTATCACCAAAACAATATTGGAGGAACTTTTATCTCATTGGAATGTAACAATTAGGTTAAATGGTAATTTTATTGTAATTCTAGTTTTCATTTGATAATTTCATTCTATAATTAATTAACCACATCAACAATAAAAATGTGATCAGTGGATGTTTTTTAGGAAAACCAATGATGGTCAATATCAGTAGATGTCAACAATAAAAATGTGAGCAGTGACTATTTTTTAACTATCAGTGGATAGCCAACAGTGATTGAAACACTGATGTTTGGTGAGTCAGTGGTCAACATAAAGAAAGAAGAAACAGAGGTTGTCTTTCAGCAGTGGATAACATTTAACAATCAGATGTTTGAACCAAAACAGTGGTTGTAACAGACTTTTAAGGATTAATGAAAACTATCATTTTTAACTATTTTAAAGATGTTTGACCTTAAACAGATATTTGACCTTCTATATCAGTTGTTTGAAGTTAAACAGATATTTGACCTTAAACAGATGTTTGGACATAAACAGATGTTTGCACTTAAACAAATGTTTGACCTTAAAAAGAAGTTTGCCCATAAACATCTGTTTGAAAAAAAAGACTAATTTCAAGAATACTATACCCAAACAATCAAAATGGGGAGCTTAATAATCATTCAAGTGTACTTCATTTTTATTTAGTAGTATAAAGATCAAACCACTGTTGTATTTATAATACAGATCAAACCAATGAGGTGATGTGATAAATACTGTTACATATAAACACCTCAGTGATATGACATCTAACAATCTAACAAAGTATTAAACACTGATGTGATAAATATTGTTACATATTAACACTGTTAACATAAACAAAGGTAGAATATCTGCTGTTGATGCTGAACCACAGTTGTTGTTGGGCAGTGGTTCGTCTTTGGGTTTGTAAAGGTTTGTCTCGAGAGATAAACTCTAGCGAACCACTGCTATACTAAACACTGTTACATAAGAAACACTGATACATAAATACTAAAGTTGAATCCGCTGTAGATGCTGAACCACTGCTGCTACTGAGCAGTGGTTTTCCTTTGGTTAATCAAGCTCTAGGTACATAAGTGCTTGTTTTTAACAAGGTTTTGTCTTCAACAGTGGATAGGCCTCATCAGTCTTTAAGTCCATCAGTCTTTATAAGGAGTAGTGGTTAGTTATAACAGTCCTTAGCATAATCAGTTGTTATAACCACTCAATAACCCTTTGAGAGGAAGCAAGTGTCGATCTATTTAACTGAGAGGAATGATTGCAGTACATCCCTGTTGAAAAACAGAGTCGATAAATTTAGGGAAAATGAAGTTGAAAGATGATAAGCCAACAGTGGACGATCTCATTCTATAGCTTCGATAAATTCAGGGGTATTCTCAAATAATACTTCCTAGATGCTTCCAAAGAATCAGCACTTTGGACATTTGTCGGTCTTCAAACATCCATTATCTATTATCTACTATCTATTATCTATTATATATAATAAATGAAAGTTGATTGCTCCACATGGCCCAAAGTGGATCAATCAACTTTCATTTATTATATATAATAGATAATAGATAATAGATAATAGATATTAGATAATAGATAATAGATGTTTGAAGGCCGACAAATGTCCAAAGTGCTGCTTGTTTGGAAGCATCTAGGAAGCATTATTTGAGAATACAGCTGAATTTGTCAAACCTGTAGAATGATATCGTCCACTGTTGGCTTATCATCTTTCAACCTCATTTTCCCTAAATTTATCGACTCTGTTTTTCAACAGGAATGTAATGCATTATTACCTTATTTAAGATACCTTCAACTGCATCTTCTGATAAATCAACATTCATTTCACTCAAAAGATACGTTCAACTGCATCTTCAATCATGAACTATTTAAAGAAATGGATGAAATCATACAAAAATACCCAAAATAAAACTAATTCAACCATCCAACCATAAGATACTTGCCGTATTAGAATGACCATTTTTACCTTATTTCAAAAGGGATGAAATCATGAACTATTAGAATAGCCATTTTTACCTTATTTCACAAATTTCATAATATGAAAATAAGTAAAACATAAAAAAAAAAAAATGAAACCAAACACCTGATATTTGTCGTCCAAATCTTTTAGTTGGTCCTCATAGTCCTACAACCTTTCGAAGTCGTTGGAGTCGGTTGGTGATGTTAGCAGCCTAATTAACAAACAACAACAAACAACAATACCAAGTCACCAAACAATCTACCTGCAAATCATAAAGAAGCCCAAAAATAAAACAAACCCTAACCTAAAACTCAAGATGGAAAAATGAAAAAATATATTTATAACTAACCCTAAACCTCAAATCCATTACAACATAACCAAGAGAACTGCAGGACGCAGAGTCGACAACCTCCGATCATCTCCGTCATCAAGTTACCAGCGGAACCCTAGCCAAAGCAAAACAATAAGTAAACACGCATGAAGATCGAATGAGTGAACAATGAAAACAAAGATTGACACTTATAGAACGGAAGTTATTGATAATCTAACCTTGATTCGGAGCATTGATATGAACATCGATCGGAATAGAGCAGAGCAGAGGGAGAGAGAAAGTGGGAAGCCCTAACGCTATGTTCCCGAGTTTCATTAAATGAGAGAAAAGAAAAGATTTGGAACAAAATAATTTTTAGTTGTGTTCCAGAGTTTCATTAAAGAAGAGAAAAGAAGAGAAAATGAGAGATTTTTTGTCTAAAATTAATCTTTCCAATTTGGAAAGAACCAGAGAGAAAAGAAAAGAGAATGAAAGAATCATTTCTTTTCTCTCTTTAATTTAACTCGGGAACATAGTGTTAATGAGTAAATGAGGGCAGTGGTACCGTTGGGCGGGAAAAGGGGTAAAACGATGCCCTCGTCTACTGACACGTGGCCCAAATCACTTTCATTTGTTATCTATATATATTCTAAAGTTTAGTTATATGTTCTATTTTAAAACCAAAATTTATGGTTGTTTTAAATGCACAAGCCTATAAAAATCCTATTAATTGCATTTAATTTACATTAAATAAATAAGAGATAAGATAAAAAATAAAATAAAATAATTATATATCAATAATCATTAAAATTAATATCAATCAATAACACATTATACTAAATAATATATTATAGATAAAGGTAGATTAGTTTAAAGTTAACTTTGATCTTAATTTTTTTTAATAATTGGTTTAAAGATAATTATTCCAAACTTATGATTATTCTATAAAATGATCTTTGACAAGGTAACCATAAATTTAAATTTCGAAGTAACTAATATATTAAAAGTAGCTCAAATATAATTCGTAATAAAAACACAACAATATATTTTCAAAGAAAACATATAATAAAAAAATAGGTAAAGGGATCCAAATGATATCAAATATTAAGAACTTATCCATGATATTAGTATCAGAATTTAATAGATTAAGATAAAATTTAAACCGAAAGATCATAAGTATCATAAAAATATCATTACATTAAAGTTAAAAAGTAAAGAAAAGAATTATTATTATAATATTAAAATAATAAAAATATTTAAAAAACTATATATATTATTAAAATATTAAAATTACTATTTGTACCGATACCAAACAAGACCGTACCGGTATTTTCGATACCAGTACCGGTTGACACCAAGCTTATCCCACCTTGTGATACTAAAAAATCATTAAATTAAAGGTAAAAAGTAAAAAAAAAAGGAATTATTATTATAATATTAAAATAATATAAGTATTAAAATAACTATATATATATATATATATATATATATATATATATTCTAATATATTATTAACAAGATTTTGGCTAAATTAATTAGATTATTATAAATAATAATAATAATTTACAAATAAAACAACACAATTTGCAACAAAGCAATGCATGAAACACCATATTAACATATAGTGCAGTACATTAATGCTAGAACCTAATGCAAATTAATAGTTACATTACTTTAATCATTTGTGTCAAAAATAATTCCACAAACCCTAGATCATCTGATAATAACAATAAGAAGAAAGCTCCGGCCGCACACAAATCTCCGGTATTCGACTGCGATTGCTTCGATTGTTACACGAACTACTGGTTCCGGTGGGACACGTCTGTTAACCGAGAGCTAATTCATCAAGTAATTGAAGCATTTGAAGAAAACCTTACCAGTAGTGAACAGGTTAACTGCCGCGGCCGTAAACCTAACCAGAAGAAAGAGAAGGCGAGTCATCAGAGGTTCGCCGGAAAAGCTTTAAATCCTCCGCCAGAGGTTTTGGTTTCGCCTCCGTACGACGTCTCATTAGTTGAAGAATGTGCAAAGGAAGAACATGAGGTAGTGGAGGAGTCGCCGGAGATGGATGCAACGGCGAGAAGAGGACTTCCGGAAGTGAAAAGGTTGTTTAACTGGCGTTTGTGGGGACTTTGGAGTCCGTGATATTCATCTTTCGCCTCTCAATATATGCTCTCAAATCCATAATTAACTTCTCCCCAATTGAAGATCTTCATCGATTAGGCACACAACTCTCAGACATATATCTTCGATTGATCTCCTGCACAGGCTCGCCATCAGGCTCTCCATCAGTCATTGGAATCGTAATTAACTTCTCCCCAATTGAAGATCTTCATCGATTTGGCACACAATTCTCAGACATATATCTTCGATTGATCTCCTGCACAGGCTCTCCATCAGTCGGCAACTTCAATTGGAATCAAAATGGGTCATTTACTTGCTCCTTTAATTACACATCATCCTCCGACTCTCCAGCAACCTTTAAGTGCAATATCTATATCTCTAAGATGAAGATAATGTATGGTAATGAAGATTTGGAGCAGCAAGAGGTAAAAAAAGCCCGAATTTTTCCTTTTATAAATTCGATTCGATTCGTGAGTGTTAGTGTGTGTGTTTATATTGATTAGGGTTTCATCAAATGCAATGTGAGGGTTTCCAATCGGTGTTTATACAAATAATATTGAACCCAATTTTTATGTATGTGTATGCAGTGTGTAGTATGGGGTCTTGCTTACCTCATTCAAGGAATAACAATGAAAGACATGGGTCATTGATTTCGAAAAACTCCGCCCCTTTGTTCGCCTTCTTCCTGATTTTAAGTTATGGTGAGTCAATTTCCTTTTTTCCGATTCTAATCAATTAAGAACTATACGTGATTAACCAACGAATTGTGGTAGATTTTTTGTTTCTATTGCAGTATTTGGATTGAATTGACTGTTACAATTTAATAATCGTCAGTTATAGTTCGTTTTTTGAATATAGAGAAACACTGACTTATTTAAGGTGCTTGATTTGGGTGAATAGTAGCAATATAAACTGCTATTGTAATTTGGTGTGATATTCAATTCAGTATCAGCAACCTAATCAAATTGTGCCCTAAACATAGAGTAAATGTGTTCACCAGCAAGGTAATAATATGTACTAATTTTCAATTATCAGTGACTTCTAATAAGGAAATATAGCTATTAGGTTATGTCAAGGTAAGCATAGTTTATAAAGAATATGTTGCAGAATAAAGTTAATACAACATTTTAGTAATAAATAATAAACTGCTTTCTTATCTATTATAAAAGGGAACAAAACTTGCAATTTGACTTTTAGATGTCAAAACTGAATTTATATGTATATGTGTATGTAGTATAATATATATATTTAACATCTATTTTACACTATCTAAAACAATGAAAAAGAAAAAATAAAAATAAAAAATTTGAAAACTGTGACGTCTTTTGAAGAGGGTTGAGAAACCACACGTCCATAGATTTGAAGTTTTGTGAGACCACATGTGGTGGGGCGCAAACCTCTCTCAAAGCGTCTTAAAAACGCGGGGGAACACTGTACCCTCGAGCGTTTTGGGCCTTTTTTGACTGGTAGTGCTACCACAAAGCGTCGAACGAGGAGTGGACTTTGGTCAAAATAACCATGGTCAAACGGCTAACTTTAAAAAAAACCGGTTTTTGTTTTAAAAATCTATACTATATTCGCACTTTCGTACCATGTCACACACTATCTATATCAGTCGTCGTTCCAGGAAAAAACAATAACTATTATGCATGTCGTGCATCGCACGGGTGTTCCCCCTGGTATATATAATAGAATAGATAACAGACACGGGTTTGGGTAGAGTAATTTAAATCAAAAGGTTGAAATGGGTTAAATAAAAAAAGTTTCTATGTTTGGGTTGAGAAGTTTAGAGTAACGGTTCTTTTAGGGTTCACTGAGCGACACCCCAATCTCCAGTTCTCCACCCTCTCCGGCCTCCGCCATCTCCTCCGCCACCCTCCGCCGGCATCTCCGATTTATCACACTCCGCCGATCAAGACGACGCCATTCGCCATCTCAAAAATTCAATTGTTTCCAGATTACAAGGCCTAAAGCGGAAGGTAATCTCTTTTTTTTTTAAACCTAATTTGCAATTAGTTTGCTAGGGTTTCGATTATCTTAATGCAGCACTTGATTATTGTTTTATTCATTGATTGGGTGGGGGTTGAACAGGCGAATTTGATGAAAAAAATTGAAGCAAGAAGTTGTGGTAATTTGAAAACTGGGTGGGAGTAGTTGGAAATAACAACACTTTGACTGCGTTTTAGTTCAGCGACCCCATTTGATAATTGACAATTATCATTGTTTGTTTTACTCAATATTGGTGCAAATTCTGTATGTTTAGTTTGTGTTTTTCATATTTTTTTGGATTATTTAAATGATTAACGTGGAAATGTGGACTAGGTTTGTTTTGTTTTGACACCAGAGAGTCAGAGACTTGGTTTGGTATGGTTCTGTTTGAACTTTGAAGTATAGTTAGTTTGTGTGGTTCAATTAGGTTTAATATGGGCGTGCATAGGTTGGCTTTGTGTGCAAACCGAAGGTTCGGTTTTCGCTTTTTTCGTATGGGTTGGATGGGTCGGTTTTCGGTTTTAAATTTAGCTTTAGAAATGTTAGGACCCAAAAAAAATTAGCAGAAAGTAGTGAACCTGTTATTGAATTTGGGCCATAATAACATATGTGATTGAAGTTTTTTTAGGTTTAACAGGAATGTTGATGTGTACATTAATTGTTCTGTTTGTTAATCTTTTATTTGTTTTGTTGTATTTGAGTTTGATTAATATTTGCTTACATGGCTGTGATTAGATTTAATTTAATTTATTTAATTCAGTTTTGGATCTGTTTGTTAATCTTTTACTAGTTTTGTTGTATTTGAGTTTGATTAATATTTATATGTGAATCACCTTAATTTTGGGGAATTTTTTTTGGTCCGATCTCATATGGTTTCTGCTCTTTAGTACTATGATAGCAAGTTTTGATTTTTAATTAAGTTATATATTTAAAAAAAGATAATCTTGATTTTAGAATATGAAGGTACATACCCTGGATGATTATTATCTTTAGTTTTATGGTTCTGGTTTCGATCGAACTCAAAAACGGCACTGTTGTTCATGGAACAATCACAGGCACTTACCGTTTCATTGTTATCAACCACCCTACCCCACCCCAAACACTATTGACAGGAGCAGTACACATGTATATGTAATTACTTGAAGCAGCAAAAAACAAAAGTAGAAGAAAAAAGATGAGAGGTAAAAGAACTCCAATTATAAGTCATT
>JARYGA010039735.1:0-24209 GCA_030545235.1 Helianthus tuberosus | reverse complement strand
ATTTCTTGCACTATGGGTCCTCCAACTTGACTTTTAAGGGCCTTAAGACATAACCCAACATCGTTAAGTCCTTGGTTAACCTTGCGATCAGCCGGAAAGCCATAAATTTCAACGTTGACGCTTTTAACCCCTCGTATATGAATTTGATCATAACTTTCTCATACGATAACGAAACTTGATGATATTTTTATCATGTATTCTAGTGAGCATATTTAATCGTTACAAAGCTTCGGGTTTGCTAAAAGGTCACTCAGAGGTATACTTTAAACATGTTGACACATTTAACTCCTGTAGTTTGTAATCTCTCACTTTCTTTTATATTTATCTTCGTATGATCCATGATTCATTCGTGTGAATGTATAAACATCTTGTAGGGTTATTGTAAGGCATATTTATCCATTGTTGACATTTTGAACCCTTATATTCACATAGTTTCTTTATTTGTCAACTTTAGTCCCTCTAGAGTATTCTTTCACACGTTCAAGCTTATGACACGTGTCAATACATTATAGGACGTGAATTTTCGAGGTGTTACACAATTTTGGATAGTTTGGCTTGATATGACCTTGTTCCCCACAATTGTAGCATACTCTATTGTTGGCTTTTCTTCTTCAGTCTTCTTCCTTGTGACCAGATATTTTGCAGAAATTGCAATATATGGAGCATTTTCCAGAATGCTTCCTTTTGCAATGCTTGCAATAGGGTGCAGAGGTAGAACCCATATTCCTACGGTTGTAATTCCCAGAACGGAATTCTTGGGTAAGTTTTTGGGCTAGGTTTTTCCTCTGGTCTTCTTCTCTGGTACGGACTAGTTCATCTGTCAAGGTGTTTGCTAGTTCTACAGCTTCTTCTATGGTTTGAGGTCTAGCTGCCTTGACTACATGTCTAATCTCTCCAATTAATCCCCAGATGTAACAGGAGATTAATACCGGCTCTGGTGATGCAAGGGTTGGTACTATTCTAGCATATTCAAAGAATGTGGTAGTATAACCCTTACTATCTACTCCGGTCATTCTTAAGTTTAGGAACTTATTAGCTATCTGTTCCTTTTCATTGGGAGGGCAGAATTTCCTTTCTACCATATTTTTAAATTCCTCCCATTCCATGTTGTATATCCTATCACTTCCTCTTGACTGGAGGATAGTGTTCCACCATTCTAAGGTTGAGTTCTTAAATAAATTAGAAGCAAACATTATTTTGTCTTCTTCAGCACACTTGCTTATTTTTAGAACAGCCTCAGTCTTCTCTATCCAGCGTAGGGCTGCAATGGGTCCTTCATTGCCCGAGAATTCTATTGGTTTGCAGGACCAGAATTCTTTGTAAGAACAACCATAAGGCATGGTTCTTCTTCTTTTGGGAATAGGCACTTGAAGTACGGGTCCATTGTTCACGCTGTTTTCTGGTTCGATTGGTCGCTTACTGCTATGTTTACTTTTATTATTCGCTTCCTGAACCGTTTGAAGAATAAATGGCATTGCATCTATGATTCCTTGTGCCACTATGTGTTGGATAGCACTATTATCCACTTGGTTTCCATTGTTATTGACGCTTGGATTCTCATTAACCAAGTTAATGTTACTCTGGTTATTGTTATTCAGATTTCCTTGATTTCCTTCGTCGGCCATCTGAATTTTAAACATTTACCCCGTATTAATATCACAAAATAATATTAATATAGTCAATCACATGACACGTATTTTGGTCAAAAGCGTCGATCATTGCGACTTTACTCTATTCATATACTATACGTCTATTACACACTAGTACTGAAATAAAAATTACAATACCAACTGAAGTAAAATTACACTAATAATAGTAGGCATCCGTACACACATATTTTATTATTATTTTATTATTTATTTTATTATATTATTATTACTATCTCCACCATCACATCTACGGATATGGATTCATCCAGAAATCCATATTGCGCTCGTCATACTTCCAGACGAGTCGCTCTCCCATCTGTCTCATTCGTTCACTACTTTCTAAAATTTCCTCACTGAATGTCCTAAGTTCTTGTACGTTTTCTGCACTCATTGGGGGTGCAGGTTCTAGGACTGGGTTCGGAATCTGGGGTGCGGGTTCTTGGTATGGAGGTGTAGGTGCCTGAAATCGGTAAGGATCTTCTAAAATTTCCCTAATGTATTCGTCGTGGTAATAGGGATCTAAAGGGTCCATACCTGGATAGGCTCCTATGTTCTGCATGGGTGTGTCTTCATGTATCAGGTAACGTTGCACATAGTCCCTAACGTCATCCCACCAGGGATCGTAATTTGGGTCTAGGGGGTTTGGTGCTGGTACCCTAGGGATTTCCTCCGGGTTGAAGTCATGCATCTCTACTTGGTTTTCAGGGTTTTCTATATCCATCGGTTGGTCAGGGATTGGTGGCTGTGGTTGGGGTGCTATTATTTGTTCCAAATTAGGGTCAGCTGCAGTGGTTGCTAGGATGTGAATATTGGCTATACCCCTATTTATCATATCCTGGGCATAGGCATCTGTCTCTCTCTTGGCTGCGGCTAGTACTCTCTAGTCTTGTAACTTTTTCATACGCTTTCTACACTCGTGTGCCCCTCGACTGAACCATCCCCTCTTTTTCTGAGGAAATGGCTCTTCTGACTGAGCCTTAAACACAAAGATTCCTTCTTCCGTATCAGCAGAGTACCCTGAGAGGGCAGGCTGAGAAGAGGAGGTGCCTTCGCTTCTAGGCGAACCAGACAATTGACGATACGCGTCAGATGGTCCTTGGTCGCTCATACTGTAAACTTACAGATAGGCAAATAACACATAACAATTAAATAGATTTATGCACGTATTCCCGTAATTTATTTCCTAACAGATTTAGTTTTGATGTCAGCGGAACACTTCTGTGGCTGAATCAGTGGCTTAGCTCTGATACCACCTTCTGTCGCAACCCCCGATCCCTTATCTGTCCCGGGAACGGGCGGTCGCGAACCAGTTTCGGTGGTATCGTGTATTGTCTAATTTTGGCAGCGGAATTTTCATCAGGACCGTAGTTAGGAAATGTTTATCAGAGTAAAACCACCATTTATATATAAATAAACATATTGGGATGAAACCCAAGTTTTTATTACAAGCTGATTTATAGGGATAAATCCCATTTTATTTGAATTAAAACGCCGTCTTTATTTAGGTAACTTTTATAGCCACTTTTCCAAGCCTTCAGTGCTGTCCAGCTGGCTTCTAATTGGCTTTCACATTGTGTTACCTGAAACGCGTTTTAAAAACATTTGTCAACGGGAAATACTAGTGAGTGAATCCCAGTTTAATCAAGAATTATTAATTTAATTTAAACTTAACAGTATTGAGGGCGATTACAATGTTTATATCTACCCAATTACTCATTCAGTACTGTCAATCCTGACTGGTGGGTCATATTACACATTGGCTAACTCTTCGTCCAATGGTAACGTTACTCACATTTTGTATACAAAACCCCAACATACCGGCAGTAATCGTAGAATTACAAAGACTCAATCACTGCTAAATTGCATTATAAAATAGTTAAGGTTTTGTAAAAACTGTTTACAAAAAGGAGATTACTCACATTGCTTTCTTAGATTTTCCGTAAGGGTTTCCTGAGAATTATCTATAATTTACACAAATGTACACGCGTTAGTATAATAACCCATTTTAACATTAGTAATACCCTCCCCGAGACGACATTCCAACGACTACGTCGGGCAGAACCACGACAGCCATTACGGAACCCTAGATCAATCGGGCAGCGTATCTAATACGTATCCACGGGTTATAATACTTACAACGGAGCAGAACTTCGCTATTTAGGGGGGGGGGGTATAATACCCGCTTATATTGCCTAATATTCAGGTTTGAGAGAAAGAAATCGATTTTGAACGAATTCTGAATGAAACCCGATGGCCTTCTTATATAGTTGCTGAGTCTGGTCCTCTCGCGGCCCGCGTAACATAGGCACAGGGCCTACGCGGCCCGCGTTGACCCCAGGTCAACGTGTAGCTTGTCCGGATCATCAGGTAGGCTTGCCGTGTGTTGGGCCACGTGGCCGCACCGGGCTGAGCCACCTTTTAAGTTCACGCGGCCCGCGTGAAGGTTGGACTTAGGCTTACGCGGCCCGCCTCAAGCCCAAACTTTCAATTTTTAATTAAATTTAATAGTATTTAGGGTATTCGGGCCCGTTTTCTCATATGGGGGGTGTATTTTGGAACATATTGGGATATATTAAAATATATTAGGGTACCGGAAATAATTCAAGGGTGTCGGTTTATTGAGGATTGTTACAGAAGGGTGATAGGGGAATTTGCACCGGTGAAGCCGGTGGTGGCTTGTTGGTAAACGGTTCTATTGGCCATTTGAACTACGGGTTCTGGACTAGGTTTACGGGAACGGGAAGGAGGTGGGGAATTGTGGGATGACGACTTCTGAGTGAAGTCAAAAGATGGTGGTTTAGATTGGGATGTAAAGTCAGAAGGGGCGGAAGTTGAAGTAGAAGTTTTACTAACCTTTAAACTAGAAGCCGAGAAGGCAGACAAGTCAATCGGCGGCTTCGGTGGTCCCTGAGAACGTGTATGGGGCATTCACTGCAAAACCGACAATAAACAAGTAAGACAACTCTAACAAAGACTATAAAAGAAAAAATAAAAACAAAAGACACTAGGACTATTTAGACTCCTACGACTCGGAAACACACAAATAGCACGTAATGATACCAAATGAAGTCCAAACAAAGTAATCAACGCAATTTCCAAGAGTCCCCGGCAACGGCGCCAAAACTTGATGTGCTAAAAGTAGTTTAATAAAAAAGACTCAAATTAACCTAATTCTAGACTCTAAGTTATACTCTAGACTCACTTAAGACATACTAAACTACTAAGCGGCAAGTGTACCGATCGACTCTAGTATAGCTTTGTAAGTCCGGATATCGAACCCACGAGACTCTAATTAATTACGCTAATTACTTAATCTAGACGGACACTGACGCAAAATTTAACTATTTTTTTATGTTTTAGGGGGCGGGGGTTGTAAAAAATCCTAAGAAAATAATTAAAACTAAATTAATTAACTAAACTAATTAACGAACTACTCTGAACTTCTTTCAGATGACGGAAGCACTACCTAGACAGGAATCCTGATTGCTTTTAGTTATGATTATATTTGGAAGTTGTCTACTATGGAACCGGGATCTTAATATTCTCACCTCTCGGGAAATCTAAGGACCCCTAACCCTTCTCAAGAGCGCACTATGATCCCCTAAAGGTTGTTACATTACTGCTTATTAGACTCCTTTACAAGACATCTAATGGATTTATAAAAGTATCCTACAAGGCTCACTCCCTTACGAGATCTAATGTAACACCCCAAAAACGGGTTTGGTAATCAAACCACGTTAATACTAAAAGACAGGTAAAGTACCGTTAGTGGTAAAAGTAACCCGGTAAATATTAGGATTTAATTAAATAAACCTAATATTAAATAAAAAGTGAACAAATCCTTTTGAGGAAATTAAAATGGATAAAAAGGCCCGAGTTAACGGGACTCAAGATAAACTTAGTCATAGATTCCCCAAACCCACTAATTTAATTAGGAATGCTTAACCTAGTTAATAAGTGGGGAACATTATTAGAAATAAGTGGGTTGTACCCTACCTAACTAACTAACTAACCAAACTTGAGGAGCCAAAAGAGGAAGATTGAAACTTAATATTTATTTTAATTAAAAACACTACACACAAACTAGTATGTGAGTGTGTGTGTGTGCGTGAAAGAGGCCAGGGGAAGCAAGGAGAAGCCAAAACCCTAACTCAAGCTAATTCACCAAATTGAAGGTCAAAACTAGCTCAAATCAAATGCATGATCACTTGCAAATGATCACCAAGTCAAGGGGATCGTGAGGTTTGTCAAATTTTATAATTTGGTAATGTTTTGGAATCTATGATGAACACTAAAAATCAGAATTCGTAAATGAATGTTGAGTTTATGAGTGATATGGTATGAAATTCATGTTTAGAAATGAACACTAGATGAAAACTTGATGAATTAGCACTAGAAACAAAGGATTTGATGAAGACCCTTGTATGTGCTAAGTGGGTTTTGATTTAATAATGAAGATGATGATAACCTTGTGTTTAAAAACCATTATAATTGATAATAGAAACAAGGTACTTGAACAAATTACATGATCGGGTATTTGTTCATACAAGATTGAGATGGGTTTTTATGATATGATGATGTTAGTGTCAAACTTGTGATTAAAATCATCATATTAGTTAGTAAAGACAAAGTACTTGAACAATTTAGGTGTTTGGGTACATAAATCATATTTACCATGAAATGGGTTTTTGAATAATAAGATGAAATGATGAATTTCATGAGTTTAAAGAGAAAAATAGTCAAAGAATCATAAGGTGTGAAAGTCATGATTTGGAATGACTAATCTAACAACCTTGTGAATAATGAATGATAGTTGGCGCTTAACAAGCTAGGGGAAGCTTGATGAGTGAGCGGGTCAAACGAAGCAAGTACGGAAAGAAAAGCGTGGCGTGGATGCGAGGTAAGTGTAATTTACACACTTATGTAGAATACCCGTTTATTCAATACGTTGTAAACGTGATAACGATAATATTGGAAATATGGAAATTTGTCAAGTGTCGACTAATGTAAATCAAGGTTAAAAGGATACCCATGGCGTAAGCCGAAATGGGTTGAAATTGTAAGAAAAGAGTGTAAAAGAAAAAAGGTATGGTAATAAAATCCGGGATGGGATGGATGTATGAATTGGAGATCAAAAACGATGTTTTTGATTAAATAGATAATGTTGGGCATATAGTCCAAACGGGTCGAATGATGGCGATAACACCATTTGACAATATCGACTAATGTGGTTGTCAAGTCTTATGTTAACAGGACCGATTAGCAAATCGGATAATTGCGTCACCATTGATGGTGTGATAATGAAAACGAGGTATAAATCGGGTCTACTTGTTGATCCAGGCCAGGTACGCATAATTATGTTGTAGTTAAAAGTGCTATTTTGGTCGAATAATTTGAGAGAGAGTCCTTCGTCGTAAAAGGACCAAAATCGACCAAAACGCCCTTGTAGGCTAAATTGAACAAACAACCCTTAAAGGTTGTTTGGAAACGAGTTTTATGATTAGGTAAATACTTAGAATAAGTATAGAATCTGAAAGAGGTATTGTATTATTCAAATGGCACTATTTGAGTTTTTGCCGTAAAATAATGATTTGAGAGGTAAAATTTGGTTTATATAGATCACTACATTAAACCCACCATAAATACCCTTAATGATTTGTGGTGGAAGATTATAGGATGAGAAATGTGGTGATGGAATGCTAGAAGCAATCGAAAGTGATTTTAGGCTTGAAAGTGCTTAAATACCCTTAACGGGTCGAAATAAGCACTTGAGCGTAAACGGGTTTTTATTATGTAAGAAACCCGTGATTTGAGATTAACATGATAGGAGACATTGAAACTAGGAATTTCATAAGTTTAAAGATCAAATAAACATGTTTGATGATGAAATCATGAACGGGTCAAAATTTGGTAAAAAGGGTAATAAGCCGAAGAGTTAAAAGTCTGAAATTTTATTATGTCGGATGTTAGATTTTAACTCCATATGATGGAGAATTAAATTACGGACGCGTAGGAAAAAGAATCGGGTTTAAGAACGGATTAAAAACGAGAGAGTTATGCTCGTTTCCGTGAAATCGGGTCATCCTGGGAATCTGCAGCACCAGCAAACAACATTCTGTCGAAAACAGGTGCTAGCGTAGCGCGAGCATGTGCTAGCGCTACGCGAGCATGTGTCAGTTTCGCGGAAAATCGTTTATTTTAACCGTTGATGCATTGCGAACCCGTTTAAAATACGTTCTAAGTTACGTATGACTAATCCAACTCATGTTTTATGAGTTCAGGTAAAATTCTAGCACCGGAGGACGATCAAGCACAATGAAGAACCGAACACGATCAAGAAATAAGCTTCCGCACGACGTTTCGTTGTTACATTTAAATGACGACTTAATTACATTATGTTCTAAACTTCTAAACTTTTGTAAGAGGTTTTTAATAAGCCGTATTTCCGTTGTATATGTAATCTTAATTACATGATTGTTTTTCGTAAATTATACGTTAAACCGTTGAAATAATAATAAGGGTGTTACAAGTTGGTATCAGAGCCTTGGTTTAAGAGATTCAAGTATGGTGGGAAAACTATGCTTGGACTTAAACCTTATGCTCTTAATAAAGATTGGTGTTCGGTTCGATGCTTGATCGCAAATCCGGTAAGTACATGTATATCAAAGGTTTAATATGATTAAAAGTGTTGAGAATAACACATATGGTTATCGTGTAATACACGTTTATACCAATAAAAACGATATAGAATAGATATAGTCAACGAAATTACACGCGTTGATGCGTATAGTAGAAAAGCCTTGTATTATAATACGGGCATCCTTTAATGTTGAAATTACTAACTGTTGTATATGTTTTTTTATTAAAGGACACTCGCATATGAAGATAGCGAGAGTTTAACAAATCATGGATTTGACAGAGGAAACGGTCCAAAGTATGACAAATAGAGCACGATCACCAAGGACCTAAATCGCGCACCGATTGCGAATAAGTTAATGGCAAGGGGAGCCTGTTAGAGCAAGCATTATCAGGTGCACGTTTTAAATTATTGCATAAATAGTAATATCCAAACAAATATGAAGAGATTGAAAGTTGCATATGTAGATTGAAAACTTGGAAAAACCTGAATAGAAAACCTATCCGGGATATTGTTTCCAAGAAAAACAAATAGAGGCATTACTTACATAGGGTGTAATGTGAAAATTATAAAAGGGTCATGTATACCAGGTGTTGATCGCTTACTCTGGCCAAGTAAGTAGTGAACACGTGGTACCATGAACTTCTTATGATGAACACATTTATGTCCGATGTAGTAAGGGTGGGATGGAATGAGACTAACTTAAAAAGTACCCAAATGAATCAAATGAGCAAAATATTTGATAATAATGTAAACGCACAGCCGGGCGACGGAAGCGTATTACATTAGGATGATGAGCCCGAGTGAAGGGACAAATATTAATGTAAAACGATTAAGGTATGCAATTGGGAGGGGTGTGCTTACACTCGAACCCGAAGAATGCAAATATGACTCTTAATGGGCCGATTTTGTAAAACACCAAATTTGAGAACAAAGTAGGAATATAAAAGCGAAACGAAGTCATAATGCATACCGTAAGGGTTGCAATAATAACGACTTCAGTAAAACACCCGGTTGGTGGGTAAGGGTTTAAACGCATGCGTAGACTGAGAAACAGGAACGCGAAAATAGAAAGTCAAAAGACTCGGAATATGAGTCATGACTAAAAGATGACAAGAATTTTCGCAAACATAAATTTTGGTAATTACGTTCAACCATTTCAAAGTTGGGCGGGTCAAATAAAGAATGAAGTTTGACATTCATAAGTGATGAAAATTCACCCAAAATGAGTCAAACGAGTCAATTAAAGGAATAACGCTTAAATATAATAGGAAAACGCAAACCGGTGAAACCGGAAAGCTAAAAACAATAAGATAGAAGGACCCGAGTAAATGGGTTGTAAAGAGTATAAGTATGAACCGGGTAATGGTAAGCGTAAGACAAACCGACGTGTAAATGACGCTAGAAGTCGTAAAGTCGGAAGGATAGTCCGAAAGTAAACAAATGAAACCTTAGACTACGGCCAAGGTCAACTAAAGTTCAAAAAGTAAAAATTAAATGATTCCAAACATAACAAAGGATGCTTTAAATCTATATATGGTATAAATAGACAATTGAATAAAGACTAGAATAAAAGATGATCTACGGGATCATCATAACCTACGGGATATTAATTAGTGTAAAGGTCTACGGGGCCAAAATGACCCACGAGTCATAAATTGAAGCAAATGGATAATAAGGGCCTCGCCTTTAAAGAGGTGAAAGCTTAAGGAAATAGCCTACGAGGTTAAGTGAAGGAACGCTACGGGTCAGTAGTGTAAGATGAGGGAACTTGTTACGATTTCCCCGCGTAAAACGAGAACGGAAAACAATAAATTATGGGTTGTCAATATCCTGGTATGGGTAATTGACAAAAGTTAAAGAGAAGATCCTAAAACTAAAACTTCGGTTTTAGTAGAAATAACGTTTTTACAAACATAAATTCTGATAGGAATTTAAAATAATAAGCATGAAAGATACAAGTCCTGACACTGATAGGCGCAAGACAATATATTCGAAAAGTGATATTTTCAAAAATGAAAGGTTGATATAAATTAAACATGATGTGACATGATCACGGTCAAGAGATGCAATGTGAAGTAGAATCACATTATAACCAAGCGAGCGGTAAAAAGTAACTAGACTAATAAGTCCTAGTTAGTGAGACCGGTTAAGGTCAACAATTCAAATCAAGAAATTTGGTTTGCTCGAAAACGGTGGATTCGGTTATAACTGAACCCGAATAAATAAATTTGAAAACAAAAGAATTTGTTGCTAAAAGTGAAAGATTTCACTAAAGACCTTTAAACGGGTTCAAAGTAACGGATCCATAAAGAATTCGATAGTATATGAAAGTGATGAATATCGCTAAGTAAACTAAACTAGTGGAAATAACGAGATTACGTTATTTCGAGTTGCACTATGTCGTAGGAGATATGTAGACGAATAATAACCAAAAAGATGTTACCATACTTTTCTGGTAATACTAACAATTGGATAAAAGTATAAGTAATGTTTAAAAGATTTCTCGGCTCAAAATACATTGAGTTTAAACTCAGTGAATTATGTAAGAAAAGGTTTCGAGGACGAAACCTCTTTAAGGGGGGTAGACTTGTAACACCCCAAAAACGGGTTTGGTAATCAAACCACGTTAATACTAAAAGACGGGTAAAGTACCGTTAGTGGTAAAAGTAAACCGGTAAATATTAGGATTTAATTAAATAAACCTAATATTAAATAAAAAGTGAACAAATCCTTTTGAGGAAATTAAAATGGATAAAAAGGCCCGAGTTAACGGGACTCAAGATAAACTTAGTCATAGATTCCCCGAACCCACTAATTTAATTAGGAATGCTTAACCTAGTTAATAAGTGGGGAACATTATTAGAAATAAGCGGGTTGTACCCTACTTAACTAACTAACCAAACTTGAGGGGCCAAAAGAGGAAGATTGAAACTTAATATTTATTTTAATTAAAAACACTACACACAAACTAGTGTGTGAGTGTGCGTGTGCGTGAAAGAGGCCAGGGGAAGCAAGGAGAAGCCAAAACCCTAACTCAAGCTAATTCACCAAATTGAAGGTCAAAACTAGCTCAAATCAAATGCATGATCACTTACAAACGATCACCAAGTCAAGGGGATCGTGAGGTATGCCAAATTTTATAATTTGGTAATGTTTTGGAATCTATGATGAACACTCAAAATCAGAATTTGTAAATGAATGTTGAGTTTATGAGTGATATGGTATGAAATTCATGTTTAGAAATGAACACTAGATGAAAACTTGATGAATTAGCACTAGAAACAAAGGATGTGCTAAGTGGGTTTTGATTTAATAATGAAGATGATGATAACCTTGTGTTTAAAAACCATTATAATTGATAATAGAAACAAGGTACTTGAACAAATTACATGATTGGGTATTTGTTCATACAAGATTGAGATGGGTTTTTATGATATGATGATGTTAGTGTCAAACTTGTGATTAGAATCATCATATTAGTTAGTAAAGACAAAGTACTTGAACAATTTAGGTGTTTGGGTACATAAATCATATTTACCATGAAATGGGTTTTTGAATAATAAGATGAAATGATGAATTTCATGAGTTTAAAGAGAAAAATAGTCAAAGAATCATAAGGTGTGAAAGTCATGATTTGGAATGACTAATCTAACAACCTTGTGAATAATGAATGATAGTTGGCGCTTAACAAGCTAGGGGAAGCTTGATGAGTGAGCGTGTCAAACGAAGCAAGTACGGAAAGAAAAGCGTGGCGTGGATGCGAGGTAAGTGTAATTTACACACTTATGTAGAATACCTGTTTATTCGATACGTTGTAAACGTGATAACAATAATATTGGAAATATGGAAATTTGTCAAGTGTCGACTAATGTAAATCAAGGTTAAAAGGATACCCATGGCGTAAGCCGAAATGGGTTGAAATTGTAAGAAAATAGTGTAAAAGAAAAAGGGTATGGTAATAAAATCCGGGATGGGATGGATGTATGAATTGGAGATCAAAAGCGATGTTTTTGATTAAATAGATAATGTTGGGCATATAGTCCAAACGGGTCGAATGGTGGCGATAACACCATTTGACAATATCGACTAATGTGGTTGTCAAGTCTTATGTTAACAGGACCGATTAGCAAATCGGATAATTGCGTTACCATTGATGGTGTGATAATGAAAACGAGGTATAAATCGGGTCTACTTGTTGATCCGGGCCAGGTACGCATAATTATGTTGTAGTTAAAAGTGATATTTTGGTCGAATAATTTGAGAGAGAGTCCTTCGTCGTAAAAGGGCCAAAATCGACCAAAAAGCCCTTGTAGGCTAAATTGAACAAACAACCCTTAAAGGTTGTTTGGAAACGAGTTTTATGATTAGGTAAATACTTAGAATAAGTATAGAATCTGAAAGAGGTATTGTATTAGTCAAATGGCACTATTTGAGTTTTTGCCGTAAAATAATGATTTGAGAGGTAAAATTTGGTTTATATAGATCACTAAATTAAACCCACCATAAATACAGTTGTGGTGGAAGATTATAGGATGAGAAATGTGGTGATGGAATGCTAGAAGTAATCGAAAGTGATTTTAGGCTTGAAAGTGCTTAAATACCCTTAACGGGTCAAAATAAGCACTTGAGCGTAAATGGGTTTTTATTATGTAAGAAACCCATGATTTGAGATTAACATGATAGGAGACATTGAAACTAGGAATTTCATAAGTTTAAAGATCAAATAAACATGTTTGATGATGAAATCATGAACGAGTCAAAATTTGGTAAAAAGGGTAATAAGCCGAAGAGTTAAAAGTCTGAAATTTTATTATGTCAGATGTTAGATTTTAACTCCACATGATGGAGAATTAAATTACGGACGCGTAGGAAAAAGAATCGAGTAAAACGGATTAAAAACGAGAGAGTTATGCTCGTTTCCGTGAAATCGGGTCATCCTGGGAATCTGCAGCACCAGCAAACAACATTCTGTCGAAAACAGGTGCTAGCGTAGCGCGAGCATGTGCTAGCGCTACGCGAGCATGTGTCAGTTTTGCGAAAATCGTTTATTTTAACCGTTGATGCATTGCGAACCCGTTTAAATACGTTCTAAGTTACGTATGACTAATCCAACTCATGTTTTATGAGTTTCAGGTAAAATTCTAGCACCGGAGGACGATCAAGCACAATGAAGAACCGAACACGATCAAGAAATAAGCTTCCGCACGACGTTTCGTTGTTACATTTAAATGACGACTTAATTACATTATGTTCTAAACTTCTAACTTTTGTAAGAGGTTTTTAATAAGCCGTATTTCCGTTGTATATGTAATCTTAATTACATGATTGTTTTTCATAAATTATACGTTAAACCATTAAATAATAATAAGGGTGTTACATCTAAACTTAGGATAGATTTGTGTTCTCGGTTAGACTTGCTGGACAACAGCCAAAAGGTTTACTTCCTAAGAAGGACCCACTTTACGGTTTAATAACTTAGACCTAGCAATAATCTCGCACCTTACAGCTATTGATGATTAGTAGAACACTTGATTTTATAAGATTACCAAGTATCACTTCTAAGGTTATTTTTAGCAATTTCACCCTAAAGAGTTAAGATTTATTACGTGATATAGACACTCACTAAAATCTAAAACCCTAGCATGACTCTATTATGTGATAAAGACCATCACCAAGAATCATACGAAGTAATAATCAATATTCAAATAATATGAAGCACGCATATACATCTAACCGATAGAACAAATCGTTTACAATTCATAAATAACCATAGTTTTCATAAATCCATAATATAAATCAAAACGTAAGCAATCATTCATCCATGTCTAGGTAGTTACAAAGATTTAGCCAAGTATAGTCATGAAAAACATCAAAATCAGAGTATTAACGAATACACAAGACATAACGGTAAAGAAATACGAAAGTAAAGACACCCGAATGATTCCCGCACTTCGTATCTTCAACCGGTAGGTCTCCGTGCTCGAAAACGCTGCTAAGTTCGTAAATTAGGGTTTTGGTATGATTAAGGATGATTATATAGTAAACCCTGGTCAACCGTCAACAATTTTCCGTCAAGATGACCCGTCGCGTGGCGCGATGGGTATAGGGCTTCACTCCCGCGTACCCCGAAATACCTTTATTTTATTAAATAATAAATAAAAACAAAAATAAGAGGCTGTCGTGGGGTGCGATAGACCCCTCTTATTTCATCGCGGGGCGCGAGCAAGCAACAGACGGCGACACCACAGAATGCCACGTGGCAAGACACGCGTCAACACCCCTGGTGACTCAGCAACGATACCGCCGCCTTCAATGCCCTCGCGGGGCGCGAAGACCCCTCTTGTTTTTGTCGCGGTTTCAGTTTTCGTTGTTCAAATTTCTCAATCTCTCTCTAGATTTCTATATAGAAGAAGTAATGCCCGTGTATAATACCCCCTAATAGGCGAAGCTCTGCCTCGTTGTAAGTATTTTAACCCCCGGTTACGTATTAGATACGCTGCCCGATTGATCTAGTACTCTGTAACGACTGTCGAGGTTCTGCCCGACGTTGTCGTTGGAGTTTCTATCTCGGGGAGGGTATAACTAATGTAAATTGGGTTATTATACTAACGCGTGTGCATTTTTAATTAATAGATTATAACCAGGAAGTCACAAGGAAAATACCTAATATAGCAATGTGAGTTTATCCTCTTTTTATAACTGCTTTTCATCAACTGTTCTAAAAAACATCAATTGTTCTATATTATATTACCAGTGATTGAGTCTTTGTAATTCTTCAATTACTGCCGGTATTATGGGGTTTTGTATACATTACTTGATAATCTTCACAATTGGACAATGGGTTAGCCAATGTGTGATATGACCATAGCCACAGATAAGGTCGAGTGGCAAGTACTGAATGAGTAATTGTGTAGATATAAACATTGTAATCGCTCTCAATACTACGAATGATAAAATTTGTTTTGATTAAACTGGGATTCACTCACCAGTATTTCTTGCTGATAAAATGTTTTAAACACGTGTTTCAGGTAACTTAGTATGAAGCCTATAAAAGCCAGCTGGAGAGCACTGAAGGCTTAGAAAAGTGGCTATAAAAGTTACCAAATTAAAAAGAAGAATTGTTTTCAATAATTAGGGTTTATCCCCAATAAATGTACTATAAAGGAAAATCGGGTTTTATCCCATTTATTTATTTCAAACATTATGGTGTTTAACTCTGATAAAAATATTTCCTAACTACGGTCCTGATGAAAATTTTCGCTGCCAAAATTGATAAACACCGATACCATCCGACTGGTTCGCGGCTCCTGCTCCCGGGATGGGGTCGGGGGCTGTGACAGAATGTGGTATCAGAGCTAAGCCACTTGTTTAAGCCATTTAGGTGTTCCTCTAATACCTAAACCTCAAACATTTATGTTATGTTAGGAAATTAATATCTTATGTGTTATCCTGATGTGTCTGTTATGATTTTTATGTCATTCGACAAATTATGAATTCCCAATATGTGTTACCCATATTTGTATCTTACAGTTATGATACGCTTAATATTACTTATATATATATATATATATAATTAAGATATTAATAATATTATGTCTATATCATATATTTTTATGAAGATAATCTAGTATGAATTTTACAACATTATGCTAATATTACGATATTAATATATCTTAATATTAATATAAGATAACACAATTCGGGTATGATATTTTGAAAAATATCATAATATAAATATTAAAATAATATGTAGTATACCTAAAATAATTTTATGTCATTTAAATTCCCAGGATGTGTAACCCCTATGTGTATCTTACATTATGTTATATAAAAAGAATATATTCATAAATATATTAATATTAAATTTTATAATATAGCATACCCATATATTTATGTAAATACCATTCAAATTATAATAATATTATGATATTAATATTAATCAAAGATGAAAAATAACACCCTTAGGTATGATATCACTAAAATATCATAATATAAAATATTATTCAATGAAAGTTGTATATTTTATGATTTATAATGTAATCCAAAGGTTTTACTCGATTTAAAGATATGTATTTGTCAAAGTTTTGATACAACATATAATTATACTAATTTTGTTAAAATATAATGTTTCAACATTGTTCAGATACAATAATTAAAATACTTTGTAAATCACTTTATAATTATTTATCGTATTATTAAATATGTAGAATATTCATCAAAATTTGATAAATTATGTAATATTCAGAAATTATGTGTATAGTCAATATTGATGATAATTAACATGCTAAAGAAATTCTTAATACATAAACGCTCTCTAAGAAAAGTCTTTAATATATATTGCTATTATTTATTATCATTATACTACACTAAATTAAAAAAATATTAAATCCTGTTTTAAATTAAAACTAATAATAATAAATTTTTTAGAAAGAATAAAATGTATGGCTCTCGAATAAAGTTATGTTAAAAGAATTTTATAAGACATAATTTTTAATTTATACAATTAATGAACAAGAATTATTACAGTTCGACGATTTTAAAATTTAAACACATATACGTATACAATGGAGGATATAAAATATTTTATACAATTGTATCTATGAAACAGGAATATGTACAACAACCTAGTCTTATGTAATTAAATGGTTTTAATACATAATACCTATATATCAACAGGAAATAACTTGAACTTATTTCCTAAATTATATGTAAGTCATATGTATATATATATTCTGATATGAGAATAATACTTCATTACATTATATGTTAAGAATCAAATTTAGAAACACTAAACTTTGTATTCTTTGTTATGATTCTTTAATAAATAAATATGATAAATTAAGATTCAAGTCCTAAATCTAGTCAACCTGTCAAGATTAAATTGTTCTAAAAGAATTCATATCCTTATTAAATTTATTTCTTTTGATGAAATTCCTTTTTTATTTTAGAAATATTGTATTCAATAAACCTGATGGAAAATTATTTTGTTAATATAAAGGAATAACTATAATAATTAGTTATATAATTGGATTCTTATGATTTAATATTATATGTATATATGTTATAGGAAATTCTAAACTCTATATTTATACGTATGTATATACAAGACACAATTTTCTTAATAATATATACAATATAAGAATCAAATGTCTTCTATAGAAGGACAAGCTTTTATATATCAAAGGAAACAAACCCACATGTTTACTTAAAGATCTATTTTGATACCCAGCTTTAATTCAAATGATATATGTACTAGCACCACCTCTTGAAAAACGATAGTGGGTCAATGATGGAAAATCTCATAAGGTCACATAAAACCCTTACATTCATTTTCTGAAATCCTATTCAGTCATGAGTTCTGAAAATATAGTTGAATATAAACAAAACAAAAGAAAAAGTTATTACCACAAAAGGGAAAACGGCACATAATATATATACACTTTCCTTATATTTCGATAAAATATATAGTGGAAGAAACGATTACCATATAATGTGAATGTATGAAGATATCTATCAATGTATAACACGGATAGGTATGACTATAATTGTGCTAAACATGTTATGAGCAACAAAATATGCATGTATAATTGTTGAGTTCTGTGATAATTATATTTGAACATGTTTGTAATTCAGATGTCAAAGGAAATAGCATTTGATCAAGAAATCCAAGCTAGTAATGAAAATACTTTGGATAAAAATACTATAGAAAATATAATAGCTCAAGAAATATCGAATGCCATACCTTCGATTCTTAAAGCTATTAAAACCCTGATGCCTATAAACGAGAATCCTACTATATGCTGTAAGCATACCCATCACTTCATATCTAACCCTAGTATCCATGGAGGTCATGATATACGTATCAAAACATCATATTCCAAACGAAAGAAAACCACGACCTATGGTTACTCCTATGAAGAATTCTACGCTAACAAATCCTCCAAGAACAAAGGAATGAAACCAGAAATTGTACAGCATACCTGCAACAACAGAAAACATGCAAGAAAATGCCATTTTAAGAAGACACTCCGTTGTAACTACTGCAAAAAGGCTGGGCATATAGAGGAAGCTTGTAGAAGGAGAAGGGAAACCAATGTATGTTATAAATGTGGAGATTCAGGCCATATCCATCTCTACTGCCCGAAACTATCCAAGGCACCCAACAACGAGGATAGAAACCCCAATGAAGCTAAGGAGAACACATAAACACCAGAAGCCACAAAAGCTCCCTTACGTGTTGTCTATATTAAAGTATTTAGTTGACTTTTGATTCCGATCAAAGTTTTATAATAAAAGTCTTTATTTCTCTTTCATAAAGCCAACACTCATTTGTCTCATCTCTTGACAAATTCCTGTGTCATACGTGCATTGCTTGTCATTCATGTGGATTCATTTCAAAAGAACATTTACCCATAAGATCGAATAAATATTTTTGTTATGCTCATTTTAATAATCCCCTGATTGTGAAAATGCTGACTTTTGATATCAAGTCAACAGATTTCTTGAAAAACTCCTTTTCTTTTCAAAGATACTTACCAGATTTTATGGTTGGAATATGTCCAAACAAAGCTCAATTGTTTGAACCTGTTCACAATACACATTCAATTTAAAATCCCATATGATGAATTGAGATCATCATATTTAAGGTAATTTCATTATTTGAAACATACAAAACTTGTTTAAAATCTTCAATTTCAATAAATCATTTGTTAAAACACGACACCTTGTGGTGGCGATTTCTTTGAAACTTGGACTCATTTCATTTTACACATGAGGTACGAATTTATTCATTATCCTAAACCAGTCTTAATACAATTTCGTGTTAAGATAAAGGTACCTAAATTTTTATTCCAACATACCTCCAACATTTCTTTCATCTTTGAATTAATCCTACAATATTCATTTCTTCATTCATTTGAACATCTTATCTTTTGAATATCCAGATTCACTTCATTTGAAACTTTCAGTTAATTTCGAAAACGGTGAATTCGTTTGGTCATCGTAATCATTGAATTCTTTCAGTCATTACAAACACCTTGCGGTGTCTGTATAAATTTATAGCTTAAGCTAATCATGATCATATGAATCAATGCATGCGTCATTCGTTTGACCCATCATTCAAATAGTCTTGATATAATTCTATATCAAGATAATGATACACTAAATCCTATTGTATTATCCAGTGTATCCTTGTCATTTAAATAAACGTCACTTATTTCTGGTTTGATTATTGACAAATCATTTTTCATACTTCCATCTTCAATTGAAATTATTGATTCAGAGTTCTTTGTAGACGATCAAGGTAAGTTCTTTTCTGGCATTGATTCCTATTGTTTCTAACAAGTCATTGCATTTCGAATTCTATGCCTATCAATCTCTCTTTTGATTTGTGAAACTTAGTCACCTTGATGATTATATCATTTCATCTCATTCAGTTACCATCAATTCCTGAAACTAAGTTTTGAGACCATTGAATTCCAATTATCCTATGATATCTTTATCTTTTGATCCTATCCCAGACACCTTGATAACCAACTAAAAAGACATGATGTAACCCCAAGAAGATATCGTAGCCCAAATCTCGAGGACGAGATTTAAAATAAGGTGGGGAGGATGTAACATTCCCAAAAATTTTAAAATAAAGTTATTACACGAATAGATCATGGGTAAGTTGAATGTTAAAAATATGAAGTACCTAGACAGGCCTATGAACCATTTAATAATTAAACATACATTATATTTGGACCTACTCCGTTAGTGAAACTTGGTTCAAAAAGTAGATAAGATTATTCTCGTTATAATGATATATTCATTGTTTTATAAAAACGTCATATTTTAGAAATTATAAGCGCCAAACAAGTGAATCAGTTGAATTAATTATAATATATAAATAAATAATAAAATAACAACAAACTAAACAAATTGCATGATCACAAAGTTTAATGCCATTGAAATAAATGAGGAAGATACGTGTCCTCATATGACAAAATGACTTAGCTTCCAAGATTGTGGAAAATCCCATATAAATAGAAGCATCCATTTCAGCAATTGAGACTTGCTCATGTCCCCTGCCTTCTTTCGCTATTGCCCCTCCTCTCATACTCTAAATTCAATTTTCTTATATACCTATAAGAATAATAAAGCCCTGCCCTGTTTTAAGTGTTGTAACCCCTGACCACTGAGTCAATACCCTGTCCTATTGATTTAGGACCCACCAACGCATGTCAAGGCTATGCCCGACTAAGCACGTTGGGGTTTTGTCTCGTGACGTAGGGATAAAATTAAATTGGGTTACTATACTTAATGTGAGTGCATTATATATTTTATTAAACAGTCAAGGAATTATACCCAAGATATAACAACCCTCCTTAAAATATTTTAGACACCCCCAAATATCCTAAAACACACCTCGTATACGAAAACCGGCCCCGAAATACCTTTATTTTATTAAATAATAAATAAAAACAAAAATAAGAGGCTATCGCGGGGCACGACAGACCCCTCTTATTTCATTGCGGGACGCGAGCAAGCAACAGACGGCGACACCACAGAGTGCCACGTGGCAAGACACGCGTCAACACCTTTGGTGACTCAGCAACGATACTGCCGCCTTCAAGGCCCGCGCGGGGCGCGAAGACCCCTCTTGTTTTTGTCGCGGGCCACGAGAAAACGCTGAATCATCGCTATAAATATGGAGGTCGAGGTTTCAGTTTTCGTCGTTCAAATTTCTCAATCTCTCTCTAGATTTCTATATAGAAGAAGTAATGTCCGGGTATAATACCCCCTAATAGGTGAAGCTCAGCCTCCTTGTAAGTATTTTAACCCCCGGTTACGTATTAGATACGCTGCCCGATTGATCTAGTACTCCGTAACGGCTATCGAGGTTCTGCCCGACGTAGTCGTTGGAGTTTCTGTCTCGGGGTGGGTATAACTAATGTAAATTGGGTTATTATACTAACGCGTGTGCATTTTTAATTAATAGATTATAACCAGGAAGTCACAAGGAAAATACCTAATATAGCAATGTGAGTTTATCCTCTTTTTATAACTGCTTTTCATCAACTGTTCTACAAAACCTCAATTGTTCTATATTATATTACCAGCGATTGAGTCTTTGTAATTCTTCAATTACTACCGGTATTATGGGGTTTTGTATACATTACTTGATAATCTTCACAATTGGACAATGGGTTAGCCAATGTGTGATATGACCATAGCCACAGATTCGGTCGAGTGGCAAGTACTGAATGAGTAATTGTGTAGATATAAACATTGTAATCGCTCTCAATACTGCGAATTATAAAACCTGTTTTGATTAAACTAGGATTCACTCACCAGTATTTCTTACTGATAAAATGTTTTAAACACGTGTTTCAGGTAACTTAGTATGAAGCCCATAAAAGCCAGCTGGAGAGCACTGAAGGCTTAGAAAAGTGGCTATAAAAGTTATCAAATGAAAAAGAAGAATTGTTTTCAATAATTAGGGTTTATCCCCTATAAATGTACTATAAAGGCAAATTGGGTTTTATCCCATTTATTTATTTCAAACATTATGGTGTTTAACTCTGATATAAAATATTTCCTAACTACGGTCCTGATGAAAATTTCCGCTACCAAAATTGATAAACACCGATACCATCCGACTGGTCCGCGGCTCCCGCTCCCGGGATCGGGTCGGGGGCTGTGACACTATCACCTGCACTGTGAACACACCGTGACTCGCAACAACGAGAATGGGGTGGGGGTTACTCCTTGTTACCACCCTCCGGTGTGAGAATAAGTATTTGCTTTGGAAGCAAGATAAATGATTAAGTAGTAAGTGTGAGTGAGTAGATTAGCATTACCTCAAACCTGGTTTGAAGTTGGTATTTATAGCCGAAGAGGGAAGGAGAAGAGGCCAATGGGTCGTTTGATGGGCCTTGGGCCTGACTGACAGCTTGCAGCTTTTCCATAGACCTGGCAGGTGTGCAGGCTGCAGAAGTGTCAGTCACACGGTGGTGGTGCCACGCGTCCTGCTGTGCCAAGCGCACGAAGGAGCGGCCGCCACGTGGTCTGCTAGTTTCAGTTGTCAGTCTGTTCATCAGCTTCATGCAAGTGGGAGCTCTGTTAGTGGACTAGGTAGCCGCATTTTGCATGATTAGTTGACAATTGTTGTCAGTGTCAAAGCATACCGCTCACTGGTTGGTCACAGAAGTCAAAGTGACAGTTCTACTTGCATCGTAGTAGGATGTCGTCCTTGTGCGTGTGCCCCACAGGCTTGCGCAAGACCGTAGCATGTGTTGGATGAGTTGCACATGCACAGTACAAAACAACACATAGAGTAGGTTCCATCACCCGATGTTATCCCCGCGCGCACCCACGCGGGACTGTAGTGTGGAAATGTGCAAAATGTAGTAACACACAGTTGTAGAAGATGTGGATTCAGATGATAGTGACAACTACCATCTTTTGTAGCAACCACCGCATTCTGTGTATGCTGCCTAAAATACCCATTTTCATACACAAGATGAGATTCTCATCTTTGCCTAGTGGGAAAGTAAACTGGGTGATGGTCACTTGCGCCTTAGCCTGGCGCAAGATCTGGGATCATACTCCTTCAGAAGCACTCATGACCAAGCGATTTGAAATGTCAATGGGGAGTTTGGAAACATCTATGAGAAAATCTGTGTTAGAGAAATATCTCGGAGAAGATCAGGAACCTATGGACTCAAGATTCGACATACTAAAATGGTGGAAAGTTCAACAATGTCGATATCCCGTTCTTTCTCGGATGGCTAGAGATATTCTTGCAATTCCAGTTTCTATGGTTGCCTCCTTAGCTTTTGGCACGGGGGGGGGGGGAGTGCTTGATAGTTTCCGAACATCCTTAACCCCAAGAATGGTGGAAGCTTTGGTTTGTGCACAAGATTGGTTGCGTGCTTCTAACAATCCAATAACAATTGAAGATACTATTTTTTATATCGAGAAATTAGAAGAAGGTTGTAATAAATAATAAGTTATTATTTGCTTTTTTGTACATATGCATTTTTAATTAATGTGTTTTTTTGTTCTATTATATTGTAGATATGAAGGAGTTAACATTGGAACAACCCACCATCGTCATAGATGAAACTATTGATGAGACGATCGAGCCGGCTTAAGGTATTTTTATTTCTAATAAGTTATGGCTGATGTTCAATCTTATATTTTTGTTTCTATTGTCCATCCATGTGTTTAATATATAATATATTATGTTGTTGTAGGTTTACAAAGGGATGATGTCTAGCCATATATTTCTTGAATTTTGGCTTACTAAGGTTTTAAATATATTTCAGTTATATAAATATGTATTATTGATAGATTGTACATATGTATAATATATGTTACGTTATCGTAGGTTTACAAGGGTTGAATATTGGATGCTTGGTTTACAAGGGATGAATATTGGATGTTTACAAGCGCTTGTGGCTGAATTTATTGTTTTTATTATAAGAACTACTTTTGGAATTAATGTCTTGTTTTAAATGTTTAGTTGTTTAAAACTTTGGATTGTTTTGAATATGTTGTGGTGTTTTGAAACTTTGAACTTTTTAAGTTTGGATTTTATTATCAGTTTGTTGAATGTTTTAGATGATATAAACTCTAAAAATTGGACAAGAAACAGGTTTAGTTTTGATCTAATTAGAAAACAGATTTTTATTTTTTTTCTTAAGTTTGGATATCCGAACCCGAATCCGAAATTTAGGATATATGAAAATCGGATACCCGAAATTTCGGATTCGCGTTCGGATGTCAATATTCACAATAAGAAATTTTCGAATATCCGAAAATCGGATTATCCGATCTTGAGCACCCCTAATTACAACTAGGCTTATCAGAGTTTTACGAAAAAAAAATTAATATTACACTTTTAATCAAAACATATTTGTTTTTTTACTTTT
>JARYGA010039734.1:0-15881 GCA_030545235.1 Helianthus tuberosus | reverse complement strand
TATGATTGCGAAATTCGCTACCATCCTCGTAAGGCGAATGTTGTGGCTGATGCATTAAGTCGTAAAGAACGCGTCAAGCTTCACTGTGTTTAGGTTCGATCTAATACTCAAACCCGCATTTCTCAAGCTCAACGTGCTTGTGTTATATAATACTTGATGGGTAAGGAAATACCACATCATCTTGAGCTTCAACTTGAAACAGAGGATAATGGATTATTCTATTACATGAACCGTTTGTGGGTTCCAAGTCAAGACAATCTTCGCACCTTATTAATGGATGAAGCTCATAAGTCTCGTTATTCAATCCATCATGATGCAGAAAAAATGTATAAGGATCTTCGAACCCAGTACTGGTGGTCGGGTAAAAGACATTGCCTTATACATATCCAAATGCCTTACTTGTCTCAAAGTTAAGGCCGAACATCAACATCCCTCTGGATTATTGGAGCAACCAGAGATTCCAGTTTGAAAATGGGAAAACATTACTATAGATCTCATCACCAAATTGCCACGAACTAATAGAGGTCATGATTCCATTTAGGTAGTCGTTGATCGTCTAACAAAGTCAGCACATTTCTTGCCGATCTGTGAGGATCTATCTGCTGACAAACTTGCCAAGATATACGTAGATGAGATTGTATCTCGACATGGCATTCCTTTGAACATCACATCTGACAGAGATGCCAGGATCTCGTCTCACTTTTGGAAAACCATGCCATCTGCCATGGGAACCCAACTTAATTTGAGCACAGCTTGTCACACCCCAAAAACGTCGCAGCGGAATATAAAATGTAGTGGTGACGGAAGTTGGTGCCCATTTATATCTTGTGGAACGATGCATTTAATTGTTGGACATATTGACTTATTTAAAACATAAGTTATTAACCATTACATTTTAAAACACGACACAACCACATAGTTAAGTTATCTTTGATCCTCGCGGATCTTATTACATTCGTCCCAGAAAGTTTAAAAAAGTTAGTCCAACATTTTTAAGTAACACAACATGCATCATCAAACACAAGATACGCCATGAATCCTGAAGCTGAACTCAAGTACCAGTAGAACACGTTTAAAATCAAGTGTCAACATAAAGGAAGGTGAGTTCACATATTCAAATTTAAACAATTTGATCCTAAGGAAAAAGCTTTCTAATTATGTGTTTATTATAAAACATCCATACAATTTTAGAAAGTCCATTAATTTCCTTAATAAAATCCATGGGTCATCCGTCGTAATTTTGAAAACTCGACATCAAGGCATTTTCCCAAGTTTTATATATTAAATTTATAGCGTCAACGTTCAGACTCGTATGTTAGGTAGTCAATACGAACTATATATTTACCATGTAGGGATAATCAATGCTAGACAATAAACAAAATTTAAATTCATCGTTTGACTTAACACGGGGCGACCGGTCACGACGGGGTTGTCAACCCGATAGATCTACCAACAATTCATCGCGTTCAATACTTAAATGATTGAACAACATCATTGGCGCATGGTCCATATTGAGACTATATATGATGTCTGCCTCACGTACAATATATATATCCTACTAATATGACAAATTTAATATATGATGTTGTACGAATCCCCTGAAATCCCCACCAAAATGTAAGCCTATGCTGATACTTACTCTCTTGAGATCAAGCAAATTCGTTCCAACTACACGGTTGTTTTCCCCCAAACATATATTCATCAAAAACGTTTTATCTCGAAACGTATAATTTATCAAACTCCATATATTTTCAACGAAAATATATAATTTATATTAAAAGGTATTTTTAATCCAAAAACATTATTAAACCATTTTTGGCGTGTTCTACCCCCAAAACATATACAAAGCAGTAAAAAGAGGGGTTTAGTGACACCCACCTTTGGGTACGTATTTTTAAATAGCGCAATCCCACAGATTGATTTCTACACGTCCTATTATATGTAGGAACGATTTTAAAATCAATATATATATATATATATGTATATATATGTACATATATACATACATATATATATATATATATATATATATATATATATATATGTATATATATCACAATAATCCTAAGTTTCTCTGTTTCTTTGAATTGTCACATAACTTTGAGATTTTCTCGAAAAGTTATCGTTTTTGATTATGTTGGCATGTTAATATATATATATATGAGTCCATATATATATTTTTAAGGTTTTGAGACTTGAACGATTTTATTGGTGACCGTTATCATGCAAATCCATTAACACTCCCGTTTATACGTAATATATCTACGATTTGCGCGTCGTAATATATATACATAAACGTTCACATAAATTATTATCGAAGCACTTGTAATTTTGTTAACTTATCTATTTTGTAATTTTAAGGCAAGTATACATAAAATATCTTATATGTATCAATTTAAAGCTTGACAAACAAGTTACACATTTAACGCGATTTTTACCGTTTCTATCACATAAAACGCATAAATATACATGCATAATTAAATTTCCAATATCATGTTAAAACTTAACATATTTTCACATTCACATGTTTAAATCACATAATACATCTTAACACATAAAGTTCACCCAAAAATTACCCATACTAGTGTTCATTGAAAAATGCGTAATTTAGCGACTTGGTAACGTTTTCGGGCGTTGTAAGTCACGTATGACTAACCAAACACCAAGAAACTTAAAATTAGTTAAAATACTTGTTTTTAAACCAAAAATATCAGTTTACTTACTGATCTAAATCAGTTTTTATAAACATCATTCGAAAAGCCGATTTTTTGATCGTTTTAACGCATAGTTTTGCGTTAAACATTACTATAATCATCCAAACTTGGAATGACATGATATATTAACACAATAATTGTTATTTACTGATTTAAATAGTGGTTATAATCAGAGTAGTGCAGTTTTTGTGTAAGTCACATAAATCATGCGATTTCACGTATTTTACAACTCCTAAGCACCAAGTACAACATGCAAGGCTAGTAAACATTATGTCAAAGTTATATATCATTAAACACTTCAAAATAATTTTATTTTAGGGTTTATAATCTGATTAAAACTGATTTTTATTAAATCATATTCAAATGATTATTTCAAGCTTTCACATCATCATGTAGGTTCACATATGTGCATCTAATGCACCCATACAACATCATCATTATCCCTTATGATCTAATCATACTCTAGAACTCATTAACATCATGTTCTTACAAATATTACACACATCATCATGATCATTCAAATCATTCATAATCATTCATGCAAATATCCTTCACATTTAAGATTATATGACAACTTTTATATGCATGCATACATATATACATACATATATACGAAATACATACATACATATATTTCCAAAAATTTACTTTTCAACAAATCACTTTCAAATTTTAAATCATTTTAGAATATTCTTTTGTAACTCATAGTGATTCCTTCATGCATCCTATTTTTCAAGAATTCAAATAAATCAAGTAATCTTTCAACAAACATCAAAAACATAAACATATACACATACACACACATTCACGGCCATACACACATATATGCATACTCCCAATTTTATTTCATTCAAAAACCCATTTGTTTTTAGTTTTAAGTTAGTGTTTAGATTCAAGAACAAGAGAAACTTTCACTATTATCTTCATCACCATGAATCAAGAACAAGATTTAAATGAAAATATGTTGTACCTTCAAGATTCTTAGTGGGTTTTAAGATTTATGATGATGTGAAGCCTTGTTCTTGCTCAAACCTCCTTGAAATCACTTCTAAACCTTCATGTAAGCTTGAAATCACTTTGGAATGGACATGATTCTTCAAGATTTGAGTTTGAAAATGAAAATGAAAATGGAAGTGTGATAGGGGGTGTTCGGCCGTGAGTGTTCAAGGGAGAGAGAGTGAAGTAAATGTGTTTTTTGAAAATATGCAAGAGTATGGAAGGTTGTTTAAGTATTAATCATCACCACCTTCTTCCTAGGCATTACAAGGGTCCAATTTGCAAGAATCAAGAGGATTGTGGCTGCCCTATGTGACGCCACATATCCCTCTCTCACACACATTTTATATACATACATATATTATATGTAAATTAGTGCAAAAACATGTATTTTACTGAATATCGGGTATTTTATCTAGCGTTTTAATCTCGTTTTAGTACGTTTTAAATTATTTTTATCACTCTATAAAAATAATCACATAAAATTATTACTGAAATAATTACCAGTTGCCTTGACTGGCTGCGTTGACAGTATTTTGTCTAATACGCGCAGTAAAGCGCGGTACGCGCTCAAACTCGAAAAATAGAGTTTATTAGCGTTTTAATTTATTTTTCCTCACGGATATGATTAAAATTACTATTCTAATCCTAACGGACTATTTTTAGGATTTTAACACTTATCGGGTGGTCACCGACGTTCGTTTCACATTTTAATCGTTACGCGATAAGCGTTTATTTTATCGTTGCCAACATAATTTTTATAAATGTCTGGATTTACCAACACATTAAATATCATATAAAAACATCATGATCAGTTTCATACAACCTTTTTATCTATTCAATACACATTTTACAATCGTACGGTACGGCCTGAAAAGCCGGGTGTCACAGTCTCCCCTTGTTTAGGGAATTTCGTCCCCGAAATTCTACTTCACAGGTTTCACTTTCGCATTCAGTGGGAAGAGGTGAGGATATTTCTGTTGCATTTGGTCCTGTCAATCCCAAGTGAATTCGGGCCCACATTTAGAATCCCAGCGGACCTTGACCAACTTAATCCTACTCCTCCTGAGTTTCCGGGTTTTCCAATCCAGAACCTCCACTGGTTCTTCGATAAACCTCAGTTTATCATCCACTCGGACCTCTCCAGGGGGTATAATCAGCGTCTCATCCGACGAAACTTTTTCAGGTTGGAGATATTAAATACATCATGAACTCCACTCAATTCCTGCGGCAGCTTAAGCATATACGCGACTGGTCCAACTCGAGATGTGATTTCGAAAGGACCTATATAACGCGGGCTCAGCTTTCCCCCTTTCCCAAACCTCACAACGCCCTTCCATGGCGATACCTTCAACATGACTCGATCACCGACCTGAAACTCCAGCGGCTTCCTTTGGTTATCTGCATAACTCTTGTGTTGATCCGCGACAGCCTTCAACCTATTCTTAATCTGGACGACTTTGTCTGTGGTTTCCTAGATAAGTTCGGGTCTGGTCAAATGCTTCTCGCCGACTTCAGCCCAACAGAGTGGTGATCGACACTTTCTTCCATAAAGGGCTTCGAACAGAGCGACTTTGATACATGCGTGGTAAATATTGTTGTAGGAAAACTCTGCCAAAGGAAAGTGAGTATCCCAACTTCCACCGAAATCAATCGCACATGCTTTTAACATACGCTCAACGTCTGAATGGTCCTCTCACTCTGACCATCCATTTGAGGATGATATGCAGTACTCATGTCCAAACGAAAACCTAACGACTTTTGAAGAGATCGCCAAAATCTGGAGTCAAATCGTCTGTCTCTATCTGAAATGATTGACACTGGTACTCCATGACGGGCTACAATCTCGTTAAGATACAACTGAGATATCTTCTCCGTACTGTCGGTTTCCTTAAGGGCTAAGAAATGAGCAGACTTTGTCAATCGATCCATAATTACCCAGATCGTATTGTGTCCACGTGACGTACGGGGTAACTTAGTGATAAAGTCCATCGTGAGATGATCCCATTTCCACTTAGGAATCTCTGGTTGCTACAGAAGCCCAAATGACTTTTGATGTTCAGCCTTAACCTTGGAACACGTCAGACATTTACTCACGTAACTCGCAATATCTCTCTTCATCTTCGGCCACCAGTAAAACTCCTTAATGTCCTGATATATTTTGGTAGAACCTGGGTGAATGGAATATCTGGATTTAAGAGCTTTGTTTATAACCAGTTCCCAGAGGTTACCTCTAAGTGGAACCCAAACTCAGTTCATAAAGTACATTACTTCATCCGCTTTTGGTATCAGTTTACATTCCAAACCCTTCAAACCTTCTCTTCTCAAGTTTCCATCCTTCAGAGCTTCTCGTTGCGCCTTACAAATTTGATCGGTCAAACTCGTCTGTATGGTTAAGCCCAAAACGCGAACACGTAGAGGCTTTTCTCGTTCCTTCCTATTGAGCGCGTCTGCAACAACATTTGCTTTCCCTGGGTGATAACGGATATCACACTCGTAGTCATTGAGTAACTCCACCCAACGTCGTTGTCGCATATTTAGCTCCTTCTGATCAAGGATGTGCTGGACGTTCTTATGGTCCGTGTATATCGTACATTTCGTGCCATACAATTAGTGTCTTCGGGTCTTCAGGGCAAACACAACTGCTCCAAGCTCCAAATCATGCGTTGTGTAATTCTTCTCGTGCACTTTCAATTGTCTGGATGCATAGGCTATCACTTTGTTTCTCTGCATTAGAACGCATCCAAGCCCCAATCGTGAAGCATCACAGTATACAATGAAATCATTACTTCCCTCAGGAAGGGAAAGAATAGGTGCACTGTAGAGCTTTTCCTTCAACATCTGAAAAGCTTCCTCCTGCTTCTCCGTCCAATCAAACTTCCTCTCCTTCTGGGTTAATAGCGTCAATGGCTGCACTATTCTGGAGAAATTCTCAACGAATCTCCGGTAGTACCCAGCAAGCCCTAAGAATTGTCGCACCTCCGACGGAGTCTTTGGCGTTTCCCAATTCTTTACCGCTTCGATCTTAGACGGATCCACATATATACCTTTATCAATTATGACGTGTCCGAGAAAATGAACTTCCCGAATCCAGAATTCACATTTAGACAACTTGGCATACAGCTTCTCTTCCTTCAACAATTCCAAAATCAACTTTAAATGATGCTCATGATCTTCTTTGGTTCGCGAATAGATAAGTATGTCTTCGATGAATACTATCATGAATTTATCCAAGTAGGGTTTGCATACCCTGTTCATGAGATCCATGATCACAGCTGGCGCATTAGTTAGGCCAAAAGGCATGACTAGAAACTCGTAATGGCCATATCGTGTTCGAAAAGCTGTCTTCGGAATATCTTCGTCAGCAATCTTCAACTGATGATACCCTGAACGCAGATCTATCTTCGAGTAGTAGCTGGATCCCTGTAGATGATTGAACAAATCGTCAATCCTTGGTAAAGGGTACCGATTCTTGATAGTCAATTTGTTCAGCTCTCTGTAATCAATACACATCCTGAAGGATCCATCCTTTTTCTTCACGAACAAAACAGGTGCACCCCATGGCGAATAACTCGGTCGAATTAAACCTTTGTCTAGTAGCTTTTGAAGCTGATTCGACATTTCTTTCATTTCGGACGGTGCCAATCTATATGGAGATTTTGTAATCGGTGCAGCACCAGGTACCAGATCGATTCGGAATTCGATCTGTCTCGCAGGGGGCAATCCAGGTAAGTCTTCAGGAAAAACTTCTGGATAATCTCGAACAACAGGAATCTCTTCGATCTTCCTACATTCGGCCTTCGTATCCACCACGTTGACTAAGAATGCAGGATAACGTTTTCGCAACATCTTGAGCATCTTCATAACACTGACGCTACTCGACACTCGACTTGATCGATCTCCGTGTACCACTATCGCTTCGCCACCACCCGGACGAGGTATCCGCACTTGCTTCTCCGAGCAAATAATCTCCGCTTTGTTCTTGGACAACCAATCCATTCCCACAACTACGTCGAAGCTTCCCAGCTCCACTGGTAGAAGATCGATACTAAAACTATGATCATTTAACCAAATACTACAGTCGCGTACGACCTCGCTAGTTTCTATCAGTTTACCATTTGCTAGTTCTATCGAGTACTTCTTACTTAGCTTACTTGTTGGCGAACAAAAAAATGGTTTAAAGTTTTTCGAGACAAAACTCAAGTCAGCTCTGGTATCAAAGAGTACGAATGCATAATGGTTATTGATCAAAAACATACCAGTGACAACGACATGATCGTCACGTGCCTTGCCAGCGTTTAGCTCGAACGCTCTACCCCTGGCATTCTGACCTTTCTTCTTAGGACAATCCTTCTTGAAATGTCCCTGTTCTCCGCACTAAAAGCATCCCTCAAGCTTCGTTCCTTTCAGAGTACTTTTAGCATAGCACTCGCGGGTAACATGCCCATTTCGTCCGCATCTGTGACACTTCTTCTGCTCACCCTCGTGAGTCTTCCTCTCAGAACCACTTCGACTATCTCTGGCGTTATCCTTTCTAGAGTTGCTGGAACTGGCTAGGTACGCCTTCCTCGAACTGCGTTTCCTGTCGCGCTTCTCGTAAGTTTCCTTCCTCGAGCCCTCGGACTTTCGTTTCTTCGAATCTTCTGTCTTAGTCTCAGAATGCCCTGACCATTCAGATTTCACGTCTGCTTTGGCCTTGCCCGATGACTTCCAGGTTTCCTCCTTTTTATCAAGACCACTTTTGTGTGCAGCGTTGTCGGCTAACGATTTTGCCAATGTAGTAGCCTCTAGGTAGGTAGTAGGTTTCGCGGATGTGACCATACTGCAATTTCGTGGCAACAGTCCCCAAATATACCTCTCTACCTTTACATATTCAGGAGTACCCATTCTTGGAACTAACCTTGCCAAATCGTTAAAATGAGAAGTGTAAGACGTTCAGACCTTCCATGGTTAGGTTCCAGAAGTCGGTCTCGATTTTCTAAATTTCGTTACGCGGGCAGTATTCTTTCAGGAGCATCTCTTTAAGTTCATTCCAGGTTAGACCGTATGCAGCGTCTTCACCCAAAATTTGAACTTGCGAGTTCCACCATGACAGTGCTTCATCAAGAAAAGAACAAGAAGCATATCTCACCCGTTGATCAGCAGCACAACCACTGATTGCCATGACAGATTCCATCTTCTCAATCCATCGGGTGATATCTAAGGGTCCCTCGACACCGGTAAATGATCGTGGGTTACAGCCCTGGAATGTTTTATATGTACATCCATGCACTGTTCAATAACGTTAATGAAAATTAGGAATACGTTCCAATGATATCGTAACACATGAACTACTAAAACTTTCCGATCATATTTTACCTGGAGGGTTTCCAATATGTGCCCCACCAAAACCTTGCCCGTGTGCACCACGTCCACGTCCCTGACCATTATTTTGGTTAGCATTGAGTTGTTCCATGGCAGTATTAACGTGTTGGGCTATGAGTTGAGCCAACTCTTCCGGTGTGGTAGGTAGTCCAGAACCCTGTCTTGCTTTTGGCGGCATTTCGTCGTTTCTATTATTACAACAATAATATTCACATAAGACGATAACCAAAAATAATTCAATCATTAAATGTTAGTGGACCAAACATTGCGCATGTATAATATCCACATATTAATGAGAACAACTTTTAAACCAAAAGTAAATCATCGATATTCATTATAGAAATTTATTAAACTTGTTTTTAGTACAAATTGACTATTCTTGGAATGTCTACGTCGACACCCATAACAAGTTCACACAAAATTCCCACATAATATCCAAAAATGAAATTGGCACGCAAGACCCAAACAAAAGAGTATCAAAAATGTCTAACAATACAACCCATCAAAACAAACAACAAACAAACATCACCGCTTCAAACCTAAGAACTTTAACATCTCCTTGACAAGTTTCTCTAGATCCACTATCCTCCAATACATCTGATCTCTTGCAATATCATCTAAAACCTTCAAATCCTTGTGTCCATCCATCTGTCCCTCGAGGTCCTTCGCCTTACCCTTGCCTGAGTCCAGATCTCAGCGCAGAGCGGCGAGCTGTCGTTCGCAGTGGCAATATCGGTCTACCCTATCTCCTTTCTGCTTCTTGGAAGCAGATGCCGTCTCAGCGCATGCTAGATGCAATATCCCCAGCAGGCCTAGTCCTCTTTCTACGACGATAATAAACCAAAAGAGGCGTAGTAGGAGCGCGTGACTCTAAGACAGGTAAAGAAGACTCGGATAAAACAGGCGGAGGGATCTCAGTAACAGGCTCGATCACAGCAGGAAGTGGGATGACTGATGGCTCTAACGGTCGAGTCGTGTCAATAGTGGCTTCCACTACTGGTGCGATACTAAGAGATCCTCCGACAATAGGGACACCTCTAATCACATCACCGATAACTGGTACAATGCCAGATGATCGTCCTGTCTCATGGATCGAGAGAGGAACATCATCGTCATCATCTATCCACCTGTTGCTAGTGAAAACGTAATGGGGGTCTACCTGGCTGGCAAAGGCAGCAGGGTCGACTTGGAAAGATGAGGTAAGCTCGGTAGTACCAACCATCTGTGGAGTCGTGATAGTATCTCTGGTGGAATAGGTCTGGGTGAAGTCTCGAAATACGGCTCATAACCTGAGTCGTGGATCTCGATGACCTCATGTTCGTGCGACATCTGTGACACACATATAACCGTACAAGTAAGCGCGTGATCAAAATTAATAGTAACACATAAGGCCAAATAAATAGAAAATCACGTATGCACATAAACACATAATGGTTTTCATACATGATAAAATTTTTCCATGTTTATTTTAAAAACTTTGGCTTCGAGAATTTTAGACTTAAATCTCAAAATTATTCGGTTGAAGTCTAGTGTTTTCTTCCGAAAACATCTAGTTCGCTAACAACCATTGGCTCTGATACCAACTTCTGTCACACCCCAAAAACGTCACAGCGGAATATAAAAAGAGTGGTGACGGAAGTTGGTGCCCATTTATATCTTGTTGAACGATGCATTTAATTGTTGGACATATTGACTTATTTAAAACATAAGTTATTAAACATTACATTTTAAAACACAACACAACCACATAGTTAAGTTGTCTTTGATCCTCGCGGATCTTATTACATTCGTCCCAGAAAGTTTAAAAAAGTTAGTCCAACATTTTTAAGTAACACAACATGCATCATCAAACAAAAGATACGCCATGATTCCCGAAGCTGAACTCAAGTACCTGTAGAACACGTTTAAAATCAAGTGTCAACACAAAGGAAGGTGAGTTCACATATTCAATTTAAACAATTTGATCCTAAGGGAAAAGCTTTCTAATTATGTGTTTATTATAAAACATCCATATAATTTTAGAAAGTCCATTTATTTCCTTAATAAAATCCATGGGTCATCCGTCGTAATTTTGAAAACACAACATCAAGGCATTTTCCCAAGTTTTATATATTAAATTTATAGCGTCAATGTTCAGACTCGTATGTTAGCTAGACAATACGAACTATATATTTACCTTGTAGGGATAATCAATGCTAGACAATAAACAGAATTTAAATTCGTCGTTTGACTTGACACGGGTCGACCGATCACAACGGGGTTGTCAACCCGATAGATCTACCAACAATTCATCGCGTGCAATACTTAAATGATTAAATGACATCACTGGCACATGGTCCATATTGAGACGATATATGATGTCTGCCTCACGTACAATATATATATATATATATATATATATATCCTACCAATATGACAAATTTAAAATATGATGTTGTATGAATCCCCTGAAATCCCCACCAAAATGTAAGCCTATGCCGATACTTACTCTCTTGAGATCAAGCAAATTCGTTCCAACTACACGGTTGTTTTCCTCCAAACATATATTCATCAAAAATGTTTTATCTCGAAACGTATAATTTATTAAACTCCATATATTTTCAACGAAAATATATAATTTGTATTAAAAGGTATGTTTTAATCCAAAAACATTACTAAACCCTTTTTGGCGTGTTCTACCCCCAAAACATATACAAAGCAGTAAAAAGAGGGGTTTAGTGACACTCACCTTTGGGTGCGTATTTTTAAATAGCGCAATCCCACATATTGATTTCTACACGTCCTATTATATGTAGGAATGATTTTTAAATCAATATATATATATATAGAAACGGGATCAGGAGAAAACGATCAAAAGTGTGAGAACGCTTCCTGGCCCAACACATGTCACGCTGCTTAGAAAACGACGGAGGGGCTTTTTTGTCCTTTCATCTTCTGCTTTTCCTGTTCCACTTTTTCCCATTGTTGTTTTAATTTTTGGTTTTTGAGATTTTTGGCGTTAACCAAATTCAATAATTAATGGCGTTTTAATGGTTCCATTGTATCAATATTTTGGCGTTTATTCACAACGTATGCCATTGGAGCCCAGGGGGCAGGAAATCTATTTGAATGGCGTTTTTGAAGGGGTTTTAAACAAGATGGCTCATTGTTATATTATTCTTTATAAACATTTTGGCGTTTGGGTTATCTTGGCGTTTTACAATTGTTGGATTATATTTCAGCCACAGTAAAAAAAAATACAAGCGAAGAAAATAAATTAAAAATGCTAATCGGATCTCTCTTCACAATATTCACTGTCATCAGTCTCTCTGTTCTTTAATAGTACAAGAACTGACACCAAAATATGGCGTTTTATCTAAAACTTAACAAACCCATCGGTTTGATTATTTTGCATGCTCGTCTGTTGTAGTGGCTTTTTTTGTGGATGTTTGGGAACATAGATCTATGACGTGTGGGTGGGTTTTTCGCTTTTTCTTCATGTTGATCTTCATCTTTATCATCATCCCACTCTTTAGTGTCATTGATCTCTTCTCCTCATCCAAGCCTTCTTCAAGAACAAAAATACAAAATGCCATATGACTGGCATTAGTATCTTTTTCTTGAATTTTTGTCCATCTCATGCAGCAAAATCTTACTGAGTTACTTGCCTCCCTAACAATTCATTCAGTGACACTTGACGAATAACAATACTGAATATCCAAGAAAGCATATTAGCCATCTTGATTTTTTTGGCGTTTACAGTGAGTGGTATTTTAGTAGTATTGGCGTTTTTTTTTTTGGTTTGATCATATGGAAGTTGCTGAGATGTATCATTTTATAGGATCTCTTTTTGGCGCGTAAGTCAGGCGGTGCGTTATTATAATAAAGTATTCGTCTTTTCAGTTACTGTTTGTAATTATTGTTTTTGACAAGCTTTATCTCTGAAGTCTGTAACACGTCCCATCTTTCAAGTTTGGCGTTTTAGATTCTAATATAATAATTTTCCCTATCTTCAGTTTTTCTGATTTGAAGTTACTGTTTCTAGTTACATTTTCAAGTTTGTTTTTTATTTTTTATTTTTTTGTGTTTTTTATAATACTTTTTTAATCTAATTTTATTATAGTTTGGGAGTTTTTTTTTGGGGGGAGGGGGCGTTTTAACTGGATGATATCGTGTAAACAAGCATTTTGGCTGTTTTACCGATAAAAAGAACGCCACAAAATAAACCATCTTAAAACTGTAAATTTGATCATACTAAAATCAATAAAGTGTTGCTGTATGGTGTTGGATAACATTGTTAATCCTCAGTTAAGAAATATAACTGACAATGTTGTCCACACCATACAGCTACACTTTATTGACAGCAATATATTTGATGTTTGGGGTTTCTGCCGTTTATCAGTCGAATGGTATATATTAAATATGGCGTTTGGGGTTTTTGTTTGTGTTTTCTTAATTGAATGTCTGAGTTGTTGTATATATAGGATTTTTTGGAGGTTTTTTTAGGCGGGATTTTACTATAATTAAGTTTGGCGTTTTATATCTAATGGCGTTTTTAGCAGAATGCTGTGTGATTTTTGTTTTTGGCGTTTTATTTTCATGAGATGGCGTTTTGTTTGGAGTAGTCAAAAGTCCCTTTTACACTTAATGAAGCGCGTCCACGTAATAAAATTGATGTTATTTACGAAAACGCCACCGTGCCAATCTAGTCCATAGATTGTTTTGATCGGACGATCGTTAAGCGTTCTCACACTTTTGAGCGTTTTCTCTAAATCCCGACCCTATATATATATATATATATATATATATATATATATCACAATAATCCTAAGTTTCTCCGTTTCTTAGAATTGTCACATAACTTTGAGATTTTCTCGAAAAGTTATCGTTTTTGATTATGTTGGCACGTTAATATATATATATATATATATATGAGTCCATATATATATTTTTAAGGTTTTGAGACTTGAACGATTTTATTGGTGACCGTTATCATGTAAATCCATTAACACTCCTGTTTATACGTAATATATCTACGATTTACGCGTCGTAATATATACACATAAACGTTCACATAAATTATTATCGAAGAACGTGTAATTTAGTTAACTCGTCAATTTGTCATTTTTAAGGCAAGTAAACATAAAATATCTTATATGTATCAATTTCAAGCTCGACAAACAAGTTACACATTTAACGCGATTTTTGCCGTTTCTATCACATAAAACGCATAAATATACATGCATAATTTAAATTTCCAATATCATGTTAAAAGTTAACATATTTTCACATTCACATGTTTAAATCACATAATACATCTTAACACATAAGGTTCACCCAAAAATTACCCATACTAGTGTTCATTGAAAAATACGTATTTTAGCGACTTGGTAACGTTTTCGGGCATCGGAAGTCACGTATGACTAACCAAACACCAAGTAAACTTAAAATTAGTTAAAACACTTGTTTTTAAACTAAAAATATCTGTTTACTAAGTGATCTAAATCAGTTTTATGAACATCATTCGAAAAGCCGATTTTTTGACCGTTTTACTTAGTGATCTAAATCAGTTTTATGAACATCATTCGAAAAGCCGATTTTTTGACCGTTTTTTTTTACAGTTTTATAGTTTTGCGTTAAACATTACTATAATCATCCCAACTCAGAATGACTTGATATTTTAACATAATACATGTTATTTACTGATTAAAATAGTGGTTATAATCAGATTAGTGCAGTTTTTGTGTATGTCACATAAATCATGCGATTTCACGTATTTTACAACTCCTAAAGCACCAAGTACAACATGCAAGGCTAGTAAACATTATCTCAAAGTTATATATCATTAAACACTTCAAAATAATTTTATTTTAGGGTTTATAATCTGATTAAAACTGATTTTTATTAAATAATACTCAAATGATCATTTCAAGCTTTCACATCATCATGTAGGTTCACATATGTGCATCTAATGCACCCATACAGCATCATCATTATCACTTATGATCTAATCATACTCTAGAACTCATTAACATAATGTTCTTACAAATATTACACACATCATCATGATCATTCAAATCATTCATAATCATTCATGCAAATATCCTTCACATTTAAGTTTATATGACAACTTTTATATGCATGCATACATATAAACATACATATATACGAAATACATACGTACATATACTTCCAAAAATTTACTTTTCAACATATCACTTTTAAATCTTAAATCATTTTAGAATATTCTTTTGTAACTCATAGTGATTCCTTCATGCATCCTATTTTTCAAGAATTCAAATAAATCAAGTAATCTTTCAACAAACATAAACATATACACATACACACACATTCACGGCCATACACACATATATGCATACTCCCATTTTTATTTCATTCAAAAACCCATTTGTTTTAAGTTTTAAGTTAGTGTTTAGATTCAAGAACAAGAGAAACTTTCACTATCATCTTCATCACCATGAATCAAGAACAAGATTTAAATGAAAATATGTTATACCTTCAAGATTCTTAGTGGGTTTTAAGATTTATGATGATGTGAAGCCTTGTTCTTGCTCAAACATCCTTGAAATCACTTCTAAACCTTCATGTAAGCTTGAAATCACTTTGGAATGGAAATGATTCTTCAAGATTTGAGTTTGAAAATGAAAATAGAAGTGTGATAGGAGGTGTTCAGCCGTGAGTGTTCAAGGGAGAGAGAGAGTGAAGTTTTGAAATGGGTTTCTTGAAAATATGCAAACGTATGGAAGGTTGTTTTAGTATTAATCATCACCACCTTCTTCCTAGGTATTACAAGTGTCCAATTTGTAA